>PPKI02000073.1:0-57673 GCA_003707645.2 Ogataea trehalophila
AAAATGTAAAAATAAAATGAAAAAATAAACTGAAATTAAAAAGAAACTAAAAAGAAAATTTTAAAATCATGTATTAAACTTTTTTAAAGATGCAAGAAAAAATGAAGGTCCTATATATAAAACAGAGAAAAAAAACAAAAAAAAAAAAAAAAAAAAAAAGAATAAAGAAAATAGCTAAAACAGTGTCTGTCACATATTATATTCCTCTATAATAAATAAAGTGAACAAAGTTGAATTAAAAATAGTACGAATACGAACAAACAATCAAAAATGCGGTTTTAACCATTGAACATATCTAAATAATAGATTAATAAAACGGGTTTTGTTTATACTTCGGCCTCGGATCGCTTTTTAGAGAGAAATACATAAACAAACAAACACTACAGGACACAGATACCCCCTAGCTTATTATATTAGAGATGGCATGGCAATAGAACATAATAGAAGGAAAAAACAAATAGCATAGAACAATAACCGTGTGTAGGGAATAGGAAGTTAGATCAGTTAACCCCTATTCCCGATAGAGTGTGTATGAGGATATATAAGGGGAGGGGAGGTGGTGCCCCCCCCCCTCCCCTTATACTGGGGTGAAAACTACTGATACGCTCACACATACACACACACACTTATTCTTTTCTATGATACGACGGCAGGGCCTGTTACAAAAGTAAGATACACAAAGGGCTCATTTCCTAATAACCAGGATAACAATAGCTTGTAAAACAATAAGTATCCGCACCTACGTTGCCAAAAGACAGTAGGATGCGCATATGTGTATATAGATATATATACACATATCTGAATAGTTGACGACATCCGACGAATACGAGGCATATGAAGGAGGGGAGAAGAGAAGCTGGAACTCGGTTTATATATTTCACCTCTTGTTGCATCTAGTAATATGTATATGGCTGATACTGTAACATGACATATAAGAGATTAGTCTAAAAGGCAGCAACCAAGGTAAGCGCAAGGCAACAACAGAATAAAAAAGGAGAGAGAAAGTGACGAATATCAACCGTACAAGAGAGAGGTTGTTCGAAAATATACGAAATAAAAAATAACTGATTAGCTGGGTCGTGGCTTTTTGCTTCCTGCTGGTTTGCTTATATATTGAGTGGGGTCGATAACTGGAAATGAAATTGAGTATAATCTAGCTTATGAATGCTATTATACTATAACTGGGACGGTCATTCTGCAGCAAGGAAAATAGCCAATCATATACACATATACACATATACGGTAGAGATACACTCCCACTACACTTAACTGGTGTATATATATTTACGTTTGGAGAGTTTATATTCCAAACCGAAATTTCGATCCAAAAACGAGGCATGGGGAAAGAAACACACTAATCAATTGAAATCCGTTTATTTATTTTGTTTGGTTTGAATTAGTAAGCCCAACCGCCGCTGTTGATTCAGCTACATATATATTTCGTTAGAGAAGGACGATTTTCAGATTTAGAAAGAGATGGAAACAAAATGTTTAGATTTAGAAGCAGATGGAAGGTGTGGCCCTCATATTTGATATTTGATTAGAGATCAATACAATAGATAGTTGATAGATACGGCACACAAAAACAAAAACATGATAACTGTTATCTATCTATTATGAATTGCAATTCATCTCCATGTCCATGATAAAGCCATTTACTTCACTTCAACTCTTCCCCTTATTGCCTTCCTTTTACATTTTTACAACTTCTCTACACCAATAAACCCCAACAAAAACATACAACAAATATAATGTCTCAAACTGTCATCAGAAAGAATAAAAGAGGAAAGAACACACTCACTACTGCCTCACCTGTACACCATCAATTGTAGTTATTTTTTTTGCGGAATTTAGATTTATCACATGTGATCGATTACACATGACTATTTTCTGTGATCAAGAAGAACACGCTTTCTCTTTAATCAATCATCAATAAATCAATTGTCATATGTATATACACACATGCACCTAACACCCACTCCCACTCCCACATGCTGCCCCATTAATATTTAAGCTCATCCCCTCCCCGATCCAACTCCCTCCCCCCACTTCATTTGTACTACCAACAGCAAAAAAATGTCTTGTATTGATCCTTCATCATATCCTCCACTTAGTGTAGACAGTATTTAATTCATCCAATCCACCCAATCCACCCAACTACAACCACCCAACCACCCAACCACCCTACAAATAATTCAAATAAACAAGTAAAAAGAACACATAGGTAGGTGTAAGACTCAAATCTCAAATCAAAGAAAAAAAAAGATACACGTCCGATTCTCAAAATCTTAAAAAAAAAACAATAAAACAACAAAAGCATCACACAATCACATCACGGCTTCTAATGGAAGATGAATTTTGTAGTCTCTCTCTCTCTTGGTTGATAAATAGTAGCAACTTCTACTTTTCTTCCTCTTTTTTTGTTTGTATTTTCTTTAATTAATCATTCATTCCTTGATTATATACATACATTCTTCATTTTTATTTATTAATTAATTTATTTATTTATTCGTACAGTTTCCTTCACTCATTCACTCACTTATTCATTCATTTACAGAGAACGTTAATAAAATATATACCCCATCATCCACTACAATAACAACAAAAAAACACAACATTGTACTTGTAATTTCATTTATTTATATTTATCAACTTTATTCTTCTTAAACCTACTACTACTACTACCAAAAAAAAAAATGTCTTTACCAATATCATTTGATCAACCGTTCGGATTCTCTTTGTTTGACAACTTTGACAAGTTAGTTACAACCTTAACAAACGGGAAATTCATTCCTAGTGAATTCCAATTCATTGAAAATGAAACTTTTTTTTCAACTCCAGTACCAGTTTTATCAACTATTGCTGCTTACTATGTCATCATCTTTGGTGGCCGTTCTTTAATTAGAACTTTGAAATTTGAACCTTTAGTTCTAAATGGTTTGACTCAAGTTCATAATTTGTTCTTATCCCTTTTATCTTCAACTCTATTATTGTTGATGGTTGAACAATTGATCCCAATGATCTACCATCATGGTTTATATTTTGCTATCTGTGATTTAGGCGCTTGGACTCAACCAATGGTGTGTTTATACTACCTAAACTATATCACCAAATTCATTGAATTTATTGATACCCTTTTCTTAGTTGTTAAACAAAAAAAGTTAACTTTCTTACATACTTACCACCATGGTGCCACTGCTTTACTATGTTACACTCAACTAATTGGTTTGACCTCAATCAGTTGGGTCCCAATTTCATTGAACTTGTGGGTCCACGTTGTTATGTACTGGTACTACTTCTTAACTTCAAGAGGTATCAGAGTTTGGTGGAAAGAATGGGTTACTAGATTCCAAATTGTTCAGTTTGTTTTGGATTTATCATTCATTTATTTCGCAACTTATCAAAAGATTGTTTCCAATTTTGCACCAAGTTTACCTCATTGTGGTGATTGTGCTGGTACTACTTTAGCTACCGTTTGTGGTTGTGCCATCATCTCATCTTACCTTGTTTTATTTATTGCCTTCTATATCGAGGTTTACAAGAAGAAATCAACAAAGAAATCTAAAGTTGTTAAAAGAGCAAGAGGTGGTATTGCCGCTAAGGTTAACGAGTACGTTTTACTAGATAGTAAAACTTTACAATCTAACTACGATTCAAACACCGGTTCTCCTATCCCAACTAGAAGAATGAGAACTAGAGCTTCCAAGTTGTCAAAGGAATAAATTATCCTTCCCACTTTAATTACAAGTCATTTGCATGCAAATGGGTTTATTATTTCAGAACTCACAACTTGTTTTAAACTTTACACACACATTCAACCTCTGCCGTCTATTTTTTTCTCTTCACCTTTGTCTTTTTATCCCATAAACAGGTTTTTTTTTTTAACCTTTTCATTGTTATTGCTTTTTAATCATTATTTTTTATCCTTTTGTTACTGTTACAACTTTACTGTTTTTTATCTTTATTTTATTTATTAACTTCTAATATTTTTACACATCCATCCAAATTTACTATTGCTTCTTCAACATATCTTTAGCTCTTCTTTTAGATATGTCAATGGAACGCTTAATAAACTCTTTAGTAATCTTGAACCCATCGTCATTATTGATTGTAACGTTGAATAAAGTATCCTTACCATCACTAACAACATAAATCCTCTTATTGATTTCTTCTTCGGCCTCTCCTTCTAAATCAGCCAACAAAACACTCTTTTTCTCAACATCATCAACCTCCATACCATCTTCATCTCCTTCATCGTCTTGGAATTCATTTTTCAAATCAACGATACCAAAACCAGAACACCAACCTAGTTTACTCTCATCCAGTTTCAACTCACAGTTCAATTTAGGATCACAGATCAACTTATAGCTGCTTCTATTGTTGTGATTGTTTCCACCACCACCTCTTATTGGGACCTTGATGTCAAGAACTTCTTCATCGATGTAAACAACAGGTAATTTGGTGTTTTTTAAAGCGGCTAGTAATCCTGAATAACATAAATCCAACAGCGGACCTGTTCTTGAAAAAACTTGAATGTTGGCATATAACACAAACGAAAACCTTTTCTTTAATCCATTCAACTCTTCATTCCCAACACCATCTTGATATATCAATTTATTATCGCCAATGGTCTTCAAACCTAAGTTTATCTTTAATGCTTCTTTATTCATCAATTTCGAATGTCTCACAATATCGAAAACTTTTTGCCCGATGCTTTTCTCTTCGTCACTGGGACCACCCATCACATTACCGTTGTTCCCGTTCAATATCTCAATATTGGTATAAACTGAACAATATCTGTCGTTGTTGTTGTTCATCATATTCTCGTCGTTTTCAACTTGGATAATGTCATTGTCCAAACGAAGTCTGTAATCATTAACGTAATCGTTCACTTCATCCTCCATAATTCCAGCACTAATAGTAGTTATCACAACGGTGCTACCAGATTTTAACATCGATGAACCTAAAACAAGTCCTGATCCATTACTGTTATTGTTACCAGAGCTATCTGTGTGCGATTCGTAACGACCAATCCCAGCATTGGATGATGAAACAGGTTTGAATTCTTCAAATTTACGAAGGGAAGGACGAAGACCAATTTGAAGATGTCTTTGAAGTGAATAGTCAGGTGCTATACGGGCAAGAACGTCTGGTTGGAAATGAATTGGACGTAATGTTGTTGTTGTTGCTGTTGCTGTTGCGTCTTCCATATCTGTATGTGTATGTTTCGTGCTTTTTCCCCTTTTGTTTTTCTTTTATCTGCTTTGAAATTCTTGGTGTATTATTGAACGTTTGCTAACAATTAAAAGCTAATGAATCGTAGTCAAAAAAAAAATAAAGATGTGTTGGCTAACTAGGAGCCAGGCATGTCACGTTTGATGATCTATACATACAAGCTTTAAAATTTTATATACACGCAAGAGACACAAGAAAAAAATATCGCTGATTTTCTAAAGGCTGTGCTGTTTCTCATGCTCACTTCTTCATTTTTGCTTGTCGAGTCTATCGACGTGCATTATTAGTCTTTTGATCTATTTAATAACTAGATTTTTTCAATAGCTAATTAGGCTTTTCATGTCATTAACAACAACAAAAATTTATTATAGAGAGCGTTTTCTGAAATTGAAAAACTAAAAGAGTTTAAGGCAAAAAGAATTAAGTCAGGGGAAAATAGTACCCAAAAAGGTTAAAAAGAAAACAAAAAAAAACACAATTACTGCTCAACAGTATCTCCCAGATCAGAATGAAGCTCATCACTTTCTTGTTGGTTATTAAAAGGTGCCAGCGCAGACCCGCTGTATGTCGAAACGTTATCATCGTTATCACTCATTGGTGAACCAACATTGGAATCAACAATGTTAGCGCTTTTCATAAACATCTTCTTGCGTCGTTTAAGATCGTTTGATAAAATTTGATCGTCTTTCAAATCTGGCATTGGAATTGATGATGGCGTTGGTGAATTCACCGTTGAAATGACAGACGTCGATGCCAAATCAGTTGATTCATCCGCTGCAGCGTTAATAGCTTGCAAAGATTCTTCAAACTGCAAACGTTGCTTTTCATCCTTTTCACGTTCTTCTTCAATAGTATCAAACATCTTTTGGAAAAATTCACCACCTAGCGGTTTGTCAGATCTTCTTCTGTAGAATAGCAAATAGGCTGAACCTTTAATAGAATTAACAGGGTTGGCACTTGTCACCCTTGAATCATCATAATAGTACCACTTATCGTCGACAAAATTTTTAGCGTAGGAAGTATAATGACCACCACCGAGTCCACCGTAATGGTTGTCAACTGCAAATAAATCATAAACCAACTGTTCACCGTTTTGCCCAACAACATACTTCGCTAAATCCAATCCTTCAATGGGGAAATCAACAACAGCATCGATCTTATCACTAAAACTTTTCGTATTTTCAAACCGCTTTAGATGAATAGTTAAAATGTCAGGGACAGACCAAATCTCGATTTTTTTGGTGGCTTCCCTATGTTCTTTACAATTAGGACAGTACCATAAATCATTCTCACCCAAAACTTCAGGAGTGCAAAACATATCAATACAGTCATCCAAGGTAATGTGCTTTTTAAGGCTCTCGGCTAGTTTTCTTCTATTTTCTTCAACCTCTTTATTTGGTAATTTCTCCAAGTTAGTCCAGGTTTCCTTACCACCTTCACCTTCATCTTCAATGCCAGTGAAAAATGTGTCAAACAATTGTGGATCCCATTCACAAACGAGCGCATTCTTCTCTTCAATCAAGAATTTGTTATATAGATCCTCCTCTTCTTCATCTTCCTCCTCCTCTTCTACTTCTTCTGCTTGGTCACCATGGCGATTTTCAGATTGGCCCTGTTTTAGGTCACCATCATCATGACTGACCATAACTGGGCTGTCGTTACTATCATCAGAAAGCATCTTGGTATCGTGATCCAACTGCACGTATGAACTCTCCAACCCATCCACTGGTAAAGCATCAACATCCATGCTGATCAAAGGGGCCAAAGGAATATCAGTTGGATGCTCAGCATCACCACCGGCTGATGAATTTTCTTCGCTAGCAGTAGCATCAGCAAGATTATTACTGTTATTGACTGGTGAACCTGGTTGACTCACCATCTCCCAATTATCAGCACCTAATTTCATTTGATCATGCTCAACAACAGATTGTCGTTCAAGTTTTTGCTCGTCCTGCTCCTGTTGTTGACCTTCTGTAGATTCATCAGATGCAAAAATTCCTTGGTATGTATAAAATGCTCTTCTTCTTGGATTGACTCTATCTAATAAATCAGGCAAATTCTTGAAATTTTCATTGGTTTGAGGAATCCATAATGAATCATCCTCTTCATCCTCATCAGATGATAACCTTCTTTGCCTTTGTCTTTGCTGATATTCAAAGTTGCCACCATACAGGTATCTAGAATATTTTCCGTACCCTTTCTTAATCTCTCTTGAAGAATCAAAAACTTTAATACTAAATCCATAGTTTCCTGGTAAATCTGGATTTGCTAACGAAATATCTGATTTGGCATCATCGTTGTCATCGTCTATAATTTTCACTTCTTCCTGAACAGTTATTTTTAATAATGGGAAATCCTCAATTGCATATTTATCTTTGGACTGTGATCTAATTTGTTGAAAGTAGTTATAGGTTGATAATTGTGCATACCTTCTTTCAAGCTTTTCTCTAATTGAACCATATGAATATCTATCTTCTTCGGATACTGTGATGAAAAAAGGTATACCAAAAGGTTTCGACATATTGTAACGTTTATCACCACCAATAGTGTTGAGAACAGGAACAACCAAATCACCAGGTGTATGCTTGACTTGATAAAACCAGATATCATCGGAAGAACCAATAACATCCGAAATTGGTAAGTATCTTGTGTCGGAATCTTTTGCTTCAAAATTTCTGTAAACTTGACTTTGAAAAATCTCCAGAGCAATTAATTCATCTTGTGGAACGTTCAATTTTTCGGAAACGTATGATTTTAAGTCAGCAAAAGTGGATGATTTATTCAATTCAACTTCAAACTCTTTTGGGAAGCCTTCTTCAAGCAAAATCTTCACCTTGCCTGTCCATTTTTTGCTTATTGGAAGTGGTAAAGTTAGGTCATTATATGGATCAAACGTTATGCTAACCTTGTTACATTCTGGGCAAACCAAAGTGGACTTATATAGACCAACAAACAAATCAATAATAACAGAATTGTTTCTTAATTTATGTGTCTCCCAGCATTCCATTGCCAACTTTCTAACCTCTTCTGGGTCATTGACTTTATCGTCAGCCAATTCTGGATTTTCAACATATGGCTTCTTCATAATTCTATTCAAATCTTCATGTAATCCATCTAATAGAAATGCAATCAATTCTTGTGAGTCCTGTTGGTGATAATCCGAGAACATTGAATTGAAATACCCAATCGTATACTTAAAATCCCGTGGCGCATAGGAGCTCAAGTTTCTGCTTAATCTTGAATCAAACAAGTGCTTGATCAAAGTGCCAAATGAAATGGCAACCTTACCGTTATTACCTAATGGATTGTCTGTGTTAATTTCTTTATCATAGTAATCATGGAGAAAATAATTAGCAAGTTCTGGGATGTGAACTAAACACTGTAATGCTGAATTCATGTAACAGGTATTTCCTAAATTATTTAATCCAATCAAACCATTCCCCAGAACCAATTTGGATGGTTTATCCATTAAATATGTTCCATCTGGTTGCTGTAATTCAATCAAGATACTGCCGCCCACGACCTCTTTTTCAGCTAATGTCTTAAAGCCTGTCTTTTTTCCTGAAGCTATCAATGTTTTAGACGTAATTTGGTTGAGCATTGAAGGCAACATGATAGTTGATAAGTCATTGCTCTCGGCTTTAACTTGCCAAATTTTTGATAGTTGGCCCTTCGAAATATCAAATTGTTTTTTAACTGCTTCCTTCAAATCTCTAGCAGAACTTCTGGCTGATATTAAGAACGGCTTTGCATTAGCGAGTCTGTATCTGTTAATTAACTCTGGTGAGGCACACAAAATATGGGGAACAATATATAAAGGATGAGAGTCCACTTTAATACGTCCAGAGTGATCGGTATACACTGACCGTTCAACAGGGTCGCAGCCTTCTTCAAAAACAAACCACTCACAAAGCTTAACAAACACTGCTTCAGGAACAAATGCATATTTGTCTTCTTGTAATATAAGACCACTATTATCTAGTATACCATTTGTATTGATTGGACCAATTTTTGACTCAATGTCGTCGTCTTCTTGACCAAATTCATAGTTGAGAAAGATTTCATGCCACTGAGCTGGAATGGCATAGCAAACATCTTCATCTTTCAAAATCTCTAGCGATTTACTATATATGTCTCTGAATTCTTCTCTCCGATGTTGTAACAATTCATAGGGTGTTAAGTCTCGAGGATCAAAAAATTCATCTTCTTCCTCTTCAACCTCGTCAGTGTCCATCTCGGTGGGGTGTTGCTGTGATGTTTGGTGTTGCTCTTGCTGATGTAAACTGATTGTAGGCTCCTCTTGTAATCGAATGTCTTGTGACTTTTGTTCTGCGGTCTCTGGTCGTAATAACTGTGAATCACTCATACCCAATGGTTCGGCCACCATAACTGGGGTTTCACTTTGATCCATCATGCTGGTATCCATCTGAATTCAAAGGACGTTATTTTGTTTAAAAAAAAGTCTAAATTTGACCAATTTTTTCGAATACATATATTATTGATGAGCAAACAAACCAATTATTCACTGGTTCCTATTATCTTGTTGTCTCCTACCTATACGAATGCTAAAAAAATTTCAGTTTTTAAGAGAAAAAAAAGAGATAAGGATTATAGATTTCTTAAATGTTTTAGGAAAGAATATGGAAAGTTCTGTATTTGAAAGAACGTGCAGGTGAAGTGTAGACCCTCCGTTCTATTCTATGTCCTAGGATTTCACTTTCACTTTTTTTATTTCAGTCTTTCGTTTTTGTTTGAATAGAAACTGGGAAATCCGCAATGAGTTTTTTTTTTGGCGTAGACAGTGCTAATGTCTTCTATAATTGAGTCGATCGATGCGTCGATTGTATGGAGTACCTAAGACGAGACGGTTAGGAAATTGACGGCTACAGGGCCTATTCTTACTAGGCCCTTTGTCTACAGTTTGATCGATTTATCCTTTAGTTGTGTGGTTCCGATGGTGTTGTCAAAAGGTTATAAGTACGTTTTTTAGAATTTCAAACACCAAGACCTGCACTCATTATAATAATTGCCGCTACTCAGCTACACAATTGCAACAAGACTCCTAAGGGGCATCCAAATAACACCCCAAAATTCACAACCTAACGGCCCAAATTAGCAACAGAATTATGGCGGAGAAAGATATCATCATTAACAAAATCATTGGATGCTTGCAAAATAACTCAGGTTTAAGTGAAATAGAATTTTTTCTTGATAATTGGAGACTTTCTGAAGCAGAAGACAATCTAATTGTGGAATTTCTTGAGAATTCTGATAATTTGATATTGTTCAACCCCGGATCTAACGAAGTATTGTTTAACATCATAAAAGATGACCTTTTAGCAGATCTAGAACAATTATTCAATAAATTCATCCTACAATTCATTTGTAACCTTACTTTGATATCACCAATCAATAAAAAAAGGGTATACTCTACATCCCTTTCCCAGCTACTTTTAGATTATCTCTTGATCAACTCTAATCAACTGGTGAAAAGTTTGTTTTTATCTCTTGTTGAGTTGGGTATAAGTTATGATCAGTCTAAACAATTGTATAAGCATGGATCCGAAAACGAAGAAATATTCAATATTATGATCAATTTATTTGAGTTATACCCTCAATTAACTCAGAGTCTAGTTCTAAAAAACGAATCTCAAATAGATTTCAACTCATTAACAATGAATAATATAACTAAAGGTTTTACAATTCAATCATGGTTCAAAATAAATCCAGGAGTAAATAATCTTGATCAAAGCTCTACACACGGGTTTAAGTTTATAACGTTATTAAACGATAAAGAGAAACCAATTGTTCAATACAGTATAAATCAGCAAAAGATTGTCGTCGAAACGATGAACCCATCAAGCAGATACTATGATTCACAGACTTTTGAGAGTTTTACTTTTGAACTGGGGAAACTCTACAATGTTGCTCTTCTACATAAGTATGAGAACAGGAAAAACTCCAGGGTTGACTTGTTCATCGACGGGGAATTTGTACAAACTGTGAGCATTAACTACCCATTTTCCTACCTCCATGAGACTTTGAATACCCTATCTTTATTCCAAAGTAAGCTTTCATCACAAAACAACACTCATAGAAACGTAAAAGTGAATTTAGCTACAAGTGGTTCTTCAAATATGGATAATATGATGCCTGAGATAGTAAATTTGATGCTCATCAGTACTGTTCCAAGTTTAGAATGGATTTTGATGTCATACTATTTGGGTCCAAATTACGATGAAAACTACCAGGACAGCAATTTAATCAAATTTCTAAATCCCCATTCTAAGCTTCAACTGCAACTGAAGTTGCAGGAAAATATAGAAACTTCCAGTTCTGATTTCCTTACGGGAGAATTGAAAAATGTACGGAGCAATGGAAACAAAGAGAGTGATATTTTCGAATTAAGTAAATATAATTTACCAGCAAATTCAATCTCTTTTAATTTCCATGCATCAAATATTGAGTCAAGTAACAACTTAATAATTTATAATTATGCTCCATCTGCAATGAAAGTTGGCTTCAAATACGAAATTATGTCAAATGATGATATTATACATTGGAACCCAAATTTACTAATTGACACTTTATATACAATTGGTGGATTTGCAATTCCATTAAGATTTATAGAGATTTCCAAAACAACTGCATCATTAGTCAAATCATTAGATATGTTGTTCTATGTTCTATCAAGTGACTTTAGATCTTTGGGGGAGTTTGAATCTAAAGCTGGGTATGATACACTTGCCACTGTTTTGAAATCCAAGAAGAATTTAATCAAATTAGAAGTTTTAGATTCAATTTTAAGATTTGTTGGATACGATTACAATTCTCCAATTGATTCAATATTGGCAAATTCGATCGCTTATAAATCACTTGTGGTTGATTTCGAGATCTGGAAACCAAATTTAGTCAATGGTTCAATTGACAGATCAAGCAAAGATACATTTAAGTTTGTTTTGTTTCAATTTACAGTATTTGGACAGGATAGCAAATACCATAGTTACAATATCAAAGAGTTGATCAAAATAAGAATAATCAAAAGATTCATTCAGGCTTTGAAATATGAATTGTTTGAAGAGGATGTTCTACCGATACTCCATGATTCCCTATTAATTTTGATAAAGTTGAACCCAACACCAGAAGTTCTAAGATCATTATCTCTTTATATAATCTATGCGTTGAATAAGGATAAATCTGAGTTGCAAAGACAATGCGGCATAACAGCCTTAGAAATTCTAGTTTCTATTATCTGTGAGCCATCAATGCATTCTCAATCTTACAAGAAAATACTGAAGTGTATAACAATCAGATGGGTTTTATTGTTACTGGACGATCCGAACCCAAAGGCTATCAAGTTAGCTTTAAGATTGTTAGTCAAACTTTTGATATTGTCAGGTGGTAAGAATTATAAATTATTCATTGATACTATTGGACTTAGCATATTGACAGAGTCATTGAAGAAGTGGTGGACCGATAATGAAATTGTGGTTATCTTATTTAGTGCTATATTTGGAATCACATATTCAAATCAGTTGATTGGTGTTGGCTCTAATGATTTTACTAACTGGGTCCAAAAACTATCGACGAAAGGTTCGAGATTGTCATTAATCATGCCTGAATTTCTATTAGTTATTAATAATATTGTTAAATTTTCAGTTGACCAATTAAAGGATCTAATCAATAACAACCAATTTGATGATATCAATGAAGTCGGTCTAGATGCCGTTTCATTGTTAAACTCATTCATAAGTTCAATGTTTATTTCATATGAAAAGATCAAATGCTTAAATACTTTTTTCTCGACGGATTCAAAATGGATTTTGGATATGATGCAAATCAACCAAAAATTGAAACAACTACAACTGATATCCAATGATGATCCAAGACTTGCTGGAATAAACTCACTTTATTCAAATTTTGTTTCTAACATCTTCATCGAAAAACTGTTCACCATAGATGACCCCAATAGATTAAAACCATTAAGCTCAATGGAGACAATTTTTAATCAGTCTACGATTAGTTTCAATGTTGTGGTTATACCAAATTTGCTAGATCATTTAAAGAATTTTGATAGTATGTTGCCGACCTTAGTGAAAGATTCGGTCTTCATTCATTCTATGATCAAGTTATTGATGAAAAGTCTGGACTCAAGAAATTTATATAAGTTTGATAATGATGAATTTATCTCTATAATTGAAGGAACTGGCTTAGTTATAAACACTCTTGAAAACGAGAAGTTAGCAATATTGTCGAACTCAAATTATAAATCAATGAAAAAGGAATTTGGTAATTCATTCTTACATTTATTCATCAGATGCACAGAATCTGAGTTGATAAGACCGAATGAAGCTATTGAAGATTTGAAATTTTGCTGTTCAACTTTGCTGATGAACCAATTGTTAATTGTAAAATCCTTAAATGATGAAAACTTAGCAACGTTAATTTCTTTACTATTTAAGAACCTGATGATTTTGAACCAAGAGATTGCAACGTTGTCGATCAACTGTATGAGGATCTTTGTTATGAACTCAATTGATTTAAGTTCAACTGCAGCAATCTTAACAAAGGATAAAGCAACACGTTTGAAATTTATTAAACTTTTCCAAAAAACCTTGAATATGAATGATGAAGAAATTAAGCTTGAATTATATTCAGATTCAGATTTGAAAGATTGCTTAAACAGAAGATTCAATCATGGAATTCACGTCCTTGAAAAGATTGAAGATAAGAAAAACAAGTTGTCCAAGATCCAAATCATTAACGAAATGATTGAAAAACAAGACACTGAAGTGAATGCATGCTATGCGAAACTTTACAATAAAGAAATACTACCTTCTATTGAGTTAATCGTCAAATCAGAAACTAAAAAATTCAACAGACATATACAGGACGATAAAGATGATTTAGATTATTTTATCTCGATTTATAATTCGATCAAACACAATTTACCAGTAGAAAAGTTTGCTAAGCGTTGGTATTTGGATTCTACTGAAGGACCTAACAGAATGAGAAAAAGAGTTATCAATGAAGTTATTATCAAAGAGGCTCCTAAAGTTCATAAACAATTAGCATTGAATCAAAACGAAGACATGGACGATAATAATTTAGAAGTCTGTCTTGATGAAGAAGATAGAAACAGGAAGATATTAAGAAATTTATTTATTGGCGATAAAATCATTGAAATTTTTAATGTAACACAAATCTTGGGTCTTGAAACAGTTGAATCCATTTTAATTGTGGGTTTAACACACTTATACTTAACTGCAAATTATTTTCAAACCTTGAACGGTGAAATTGTTAATGTTGAGGATGCCCCTGAATCTGAACGTGATCCGTACGTTAAATTGATTTCCGGAAGTAACAATAACGGTGCTCATCCCAAAGTGAGTAACAACTTCAACCATAAGACAAAAGCATGGGAAATCAGTGAGTTAGCTTCCATTTCCAAGAGGAACTTCTTACTAAGAGACGTTTCCATTGAACTATTTTTTGTTGACGGTACTAGTTTCCTAATTACATGTTTGAACAAAGCAACCAGGGATTCAATTTTCAGCCAATTATCCAACAAAATAACAGCTAAGATCTCAGATGAATCCCTTGAAGAAGCTTTGAGGCTGGCATCTAAAACAAAAGATGAGGCCATTGGATCTAAGTTATTCAGCGTTCTAACAACTTCTTCATCAGCGTTAAATTTGTCCTTATCAACAATTACAAAAAAATGGAGAAAGGGAGAAATTTCCAATTTCTACTACCTAATCTTAGTCAATACGATGGCAGGTAGAACATTTAATGATTTGACCCAATACCCAATTTTCCCATTTGTTCTTGCTGACTATGAAAGTGAAGAGTTGGATTTGAATGATCCAAGTGTATACAGAGATTTAAGTAAGCCGATGGGTGCACAAACGGAAAAGAGGGCTAACCAGTTCAAAGAAAGGTTCGAAGCCTCCATTGATATGTCTCCTGAAACTCCTCCATTCCATTATGGAACCCATTATTCTTCAGCAATGATTGTTAGTTCATTCTTGATTAGATTAGAGCCTTTTGTTCAATCATACTTACTCTTGCAAGGCGGTAAGTTTGATCATGCAGATAGATTATTTTACTCGGTCAGCAAGCTATGGAACAGTGCCTCAAGGGACAATACAACTGATGTTAGAGAATTAATACCTGAATTTTACTACTTGCCCGATTTCTTAACAAACAAGAACAACTTCAAGTTTGGTACTTTACAAAACGATTCCAAATGTGAAATCTCAGATGTTGTTCTACCACCATGGAGTAAAAACGATCCAATTTTGTTTGTCTCGAAGATGAGGCAAGCTTTGGAAAGTGAACATGTTTCCAAGAACTTGCACAAATGGATAGATCTAGTTTTTGGGTTCAAGCAGACTGGTGAAAAAGCGATTGAATCACTGAACGTTTTCCATCATTTAAGTTACACCGGGTCAATCAATTTGGATAATATTGAAGATGATCATGAAAAGAACGTCATTGTTTCAATTATCCACAATTTTGGCCAAACCCCACTGAAAATTTTTTCTTCTCCACATCCTGAAAGAACAGTCATTGGAAGTAGCAGTACTGTACAAGAGCCGGTCAATCCTAATAAACTGTTCAATTTGGCAGTTAGTGTAATTGACGTTCATGATTATATTGATTTAATTCAATTTGACAAACTAAGAGAACAGTGGGTAACTTTCAATAAATATAATAGATCAAATGATCATTTAAGAATCAAAATTGTATCCTTCAAGAGTATTTCGATAAACGATAAATTAATAGAATTGATGAGCAACTCCAAAATCACCAAGGTTGAATTGATTTCAAACTCACAGTTCTTGATTTGTTTTGAAGATGGATTAATTACACTAATAAAGCTACTTAACAACAAGCATTCCATTTTAAAAAACTCACAAAGATCAAATATAACTAATAACAGTGGTTTACCACCACAATCCTCATTGCCATCCTCCTCTTCTTCCTCGGCTCACCGTAGTTTAGAACTTGAAAAAACAATCTTTAGGGGAAACAACTCTTCAATCAAATCCGTTAAGTTTTCTAAAAAACATAAATCTATACTAAGTTTGAATTCAAATGGTGAAATCAAACTATGGAATCAACTCACTGGTTTACTGATTAAAACCATTAAGCACTCCCAAAACAAACTTATTGCAATGTCAGACGATACAGGGTTAATAGCGATCATTAACACTAGCGATCATCTAAAGTTATTGAACATTAATGGGGATCTAATCCTAGATTGTCAAGATAATCACTTGCAAACTCCAGATAGTTTAATCACTTGCATTGAGTTTAGTACGCACGACCATGGTGGTGATGAAGGTGGGGAAGCTAATGTATTCTTAGTTGTTGGTTACGATAGTGGATTAGTCAAGCTACTTCAACTTGAATTAGATGTCGTTTGGAGGTTCAGGTTAGTTAAAAATTTAGATTCCAATTTAATTGGTAGCGAGGTTACAAGCTTGAAGTTCAACGTAAACGTTGAACTGAATGGTACTGGAAATAAGATTTATCGGTACGAGTTGATCACCGGTGATAAATCAGGAAAATTAATGGTGTGGCATTGAATGTAAACAAGGAAATACAAATATATATATATATATATATAGAAGACAAAGGTACTGATTTTCTAATAGTACATCTTTTAAGTCGCCGAAAAACAAAGAATCAAATAAATTAACACAGTAAAGTTTTTTTGATTATTTAGATTTTCTTAAAGATCCATATCTATCGTAACTGTACAACCCAACCATAATACAACATAAGCCAGTAATCTCCAATAGTGACAACTTTTCACCATTCAACAACATACTTGTTGTGATAATAACAATTCTTTTCATCATCGCACTAATCGAATAAGTAACTGTAGGTAGAATACTCAATAAATGAAAAGCTAGTAAAGATTGGGTAAAATGTGATAATCCGTTAAAAATCATCAACATCCATGGAATGGTTAAGTAGTTGGCCTTGCCATCAACCAAACTCAGACCATTAGTTTCGAAAAACAATGATTTGAATTCGTATATGAAAAAAGTAGGGACTGAAAACACAATACCATACAAGGCACAGTACATCAAAGTTGTCAGTTTATCCGGTTTCTCCATCTGTCTGCTATTGCTATTACTATTGCTATTCCTGCTGTCACCAATGTTGCAGTTGCTGTTCTCTATATCGTCTGTGTCTGAGTTACTTAGGCTTGAATCAGTAGATGAACTCACTGGTTTTTTCATCGATGTCATCAGCTGATAAGACTCCATTCCAGTGGTTTTATTATCGTCCTCGCTCTTATTATTATTACCATTATTAAACAGTCCTTTCTCTATATCGCCACTCTTGCTGTCTATTTCTAATTCTATATCTGAGAAACTGTTATCGTTATTGGATAGCGCCAAACGACTTTTATCTGTGTGTTGTTGACCGCTAACAACGTTCTTGGCATATATAGATTGACCAGCAAATATAACAGCCGCTGTTAGTGCAAATGCAATACCTTTGATATTTAACAACATTAGATCGTGCAATTCTTGCTCTTGTTGTTTTTGTTGCTGCTGTTGCAGTTGTAATTGTAATTGTTGCTGTTCCACATCCAGTTGATTCCTAATCACTGTTGAGTTATTTGCAAATGGTTTTAAATCAATTAGGGATCTCTCTTTGTCTCTTGATTGTGAAATCACAATGATAATAACACCCATCAATAAAGGAATTAGGGATAAGTAAGTCAATAGAGGGAATCTAATTTTATAGTATGTTCTATAACCCAAAACAATTAACAAAGGGCCCAAGGCTCTTATTGAAGCAACGGTTGCGATGGGGCATATCGATGTGGCAGCTAGATTGAATAATTTACCAATGAATTGGAATGATCCCATTGGGAGGAATAATTTGAGTAACTTTCTATTGAGTTTGAACGTATTGAAATTTAGTTCTCCGTTGATGAAGTTTTTCTTCAAACTTGGGAACCTTGCGATTATCATAATTGTCAAAAAACCAAAAAGGAGGTTCAATATGAACTGGCATTCTCCAACCAAAATTGGGAAGTTGAACTGTGTTAATATTTGTTTCGTTGACTGTGACGTTACTGATGATATGAGATACCAAGTTGCACATAAAGATACTATCTTGATGTCTAACAAAGTTGTTGAGGAAACTAGGTGATGGGGGTGTGTAAGAGACATCAGAGAGGTAAGTGATGAAAGAGTAATGTAGCGAACGCGAGGTTTTGAAGGATGGAAATTATACAAGGATAGTGAAATCAAGTGTATCTATAGACTTTCATAGGTGGGAGTAAAAAAGAAGCTAAAACTCGGAGTTGATAAGATACCAAATAAGGTAAATACGTTTTACTTTACTTTAATTTAACAATTATTAGTTTCTGTAGATTTCGGTCTATGGTTCGATAAAAAAAGTAAACTTGTTATTTTATAATCGTTTGTAATCATCGCATTGAACATTGTATTTTAGCTGTCAGTTTGAAAAAGCGGGTTTCTTTAACTTGGGGGTCTTTCTTGGATCTTATTTGTGAACAGATTAGGTTTAGTGAGACTATATAGTTTTATATTTCCTAAGTTGATCGTTTTTAATTAATAGTTGGAAGTTCAAAACACGAATATTAAAGATAACTATCATGGCCTCATATGAGCAGAGGAAACAACTTGAGCAACTAATGGGCTCAGATCTAATGATCAACTTACCGCAAAACTATTCTTCTAAATCTAGCAACACCAACCAACAGTCAAGAACAGAATCAACAGACCCAATAACACTGGACAGTCCCAAAATCTGTAAGAATTTTTTAGTTGGAAAATGTCCATACGACTTATTTCATGGAACAAAAGAAGATTTTGGAAAATGTCCTAAATTACATCTAGAAAAACACAAGATTCTATACGAGTCATGCAAGAGAAAAGGTATTTGGATGCCTAGATCCAACTATGAAGTTGACTACTATCATAATTTAGAAAGTTTTATTAATGAATGTAACCGTAAGATACGGATTGCTGAGAAAAGATTGGAATTCACATACGAAGAAAAGCAAACGTTGTCCAAAGTTTCAAGAGATTTGGATGAAATTGATTCAAAAATCGGATTAATGGCTCAAGAGGTTCAATTATTAGTCCAACAACACGAATTAGAAAAAGCTATTGACCATGAAAGACAATTACGAGCAACGATTACAGAAAGAGACCACTTGGCTAAAGTGTATTCAGATTTATTTGAAAATATTAATCAAACTGCACAACAGAAGTTACAAGTTTGTGAAGTTTGTGGTGCTTATTTGTCACGGTTGGATAACGATAGAAGATTGGTTGATCATTTTATTGGTAAAATCCATTTAGCCTATCTTGATCTAAGAACTATACTGAAAGATCTAGGTGAGAAATTGGAATTCTCTTCTGCAGGGTCAAAGAGAGGCTATAATAATGGATACCGTTAACTGTGTTGGTCAGGCTGGATTATACTGTATGATAGATCTATTGTAGGGATTAAAGTTCAAAACTGGATTTTATTCTCAATGATATTTAATAAAATACTTCTCTTCTAAGGAAGAAAGTTAGACACAAATTGAAAGCAAGAATTTGGATAGCTAAATTATGTAGATATACAGAATGAAAGGTATTTTGTTTTGTTTTGTGGTTTTTTTTAGCTTAATTTGACTCAAGTTTTTAGTCTTGATTCTCTTTTTCCACGTTTTCAATACCACCATTCACTTTACCATTAGAGACCATAGGTTCTCCTAAATCCTCTCTTATCATACCATCTTGACCATGCTCAATCTCCACAGCAACTTCTTTAATTTCAGATAGTGGAACAACATCTTCATTATTTTCAACCACAGCGGCAGCTTTTTGTTTTTCACGGCTCACTTCCACAGTACCAACAGATGGCGGGAAGTAATCAGCAATCCAACTTAAATATTGCCTTGTTGGAATATAAGATGAAAAGGTGTTAAATGCCCATAAAAGAATGATATAAGTAATAACGGCAGAAAGGGCAGTGAAAAAGGCAATAACCAAAGTGAACGCAAAGATAGGGAAGAATCCAATAGCTATAATGATCGTTAGTACGTAATAACAGATTTCGCAGAAAGGATGTGTACATATTTAAATCAGCTGGTGTTGGTGTGTAATATAATGGGTATACTAATATCAGTACTTACCTGATACTAAGGTGATTAAACTCATTCCCAAAGTGAACAAAGTTCCTGTTATTGTGGTATAGATGGCCATCAGAAAAATAAAGAATACAACTGGTGGAATGGAACTAACTATTAAAATTGTAATAGCAATCTGTAATATAAAATTGTTCTTATTGTTAGTATCTTGTAGATAAGGAAAATTGGCTTCGGGTCAAAAGGGGAAACAGATTAGAATGCGGAATTATATTCGTTAAATATACTTACATTGAAAAGGATCGAATGTGATGAGTAGAAATCTTTGATTTTGCTAAACTGTAGCTTTATATTTTCAACAGCACCTAAAAAGTTTCTATGTTAAAAGATTGTTTCAAGATAAAAGTGGACAATCAATGTTAGTATTCAAGCGTATTATTGAAAGAACCCCAAAAAAAAAGTGAGAGGCCAGCTGAAACAAAAAATAATAACAAATTTAAAGTGCCTGCCTTCGCTCCAGACTTGGGGTTTTGAGTGTGTGTTTTTTTTCGTGTTGTTTGAGGTACTTACAGTAAAATGATACTTCTATAATTACTTTCTGTAGGAACCATAACATCTATAAACCATGTGACCATCATTAGCAGATCAGCAAGTAAAAGAATAAAATTGAAACCCAATTTATCCTTGAAGAAAGGCTCTTCAAGCTCGCTGTCAAATATCCCTGGAGAGACGGTTTCGTAAGTTGAACAGTTCGACTGGTACGGCTTGATTGGTTCACCGAAAAAGTCAATAGTATCATTGATCCATAGACACTCATCATGTGAAGCAGTAGTATCTTGTGTCGTATTTAAGATTTGATCCGTTTTATCGAACTCTCCAGTTTCGTGCCCTTCCTCTTTGTCGCTGATTTGATCAATATCATCGTCTTTTGGATCCTTCCATTCTTGAAGCTTTGATGATCTATGAAACTGTAAGAAATTGTGATGACTTCGTTTTGAAGATTTACCATTTTTGGGTTCTGTATCAGTTCCCAAATTTTGGTTCAGTACAGAAGATTGTTTCCCTCCCGCTGAATGGATCTTTTCAAAAGAACTTGAAAATAGGGAGCGCTTTTTGTCCTCTTGATCTTGTAACATTGATGTGTTTGTCAAACCTTGGTGTTAACTTATGGGTAAACTATCATCTGCCCGTATACCTAATAAAAAATAAGATGATTATGGGTATATATATATATATATGTTTATAACGTGTAAAAACTGTATAAAAATATGTAAAAGTAAAATAGCATTAGGTGATTAGAGGCTAGCACAAAAAAAGCACATGGACCTCCTCAGGCTGAGCCGCTCGCATGTGAAAAGAACATTGATGTTCAATTTGAGGGATACTGGAATCATAATAGTTTTTGGAGAGACATACTATTTTAATTTAATGAAGATGCTGCTATGGGCGTCAAAAATATAGAAAAGCATTATAAATGTTAGCATATGATCTGTCACCACGGGAATTGATATGTAAAAGTTTTGTTTATTAGCTTTCAAAATGGACTCATATTCTCTTTCGCTCTGTGATAGTGCATGCTAGTTGTTTTTCTCATTTGTCAACCTCATGTATTCAGCCAATCGTTCAACCGTATCACCAACAGTCTGGCCAGAAAAGCAATTTATGAGTGAATCTTTAAGTTTAATAGTTGGGTTTAAAGCTTCATTGAAATCATCATCAAATTGAATTTGAACTCTGACCCCCAAAGCATACAAAAGATTATATCCTACAATGGTCACTGTAATCAAGCCTAAACTCATCAACAGAATGACCAATAAAGCAATTAATAAGAAAGGCAGTGTCAAAATTACTGTTTGTGTTGGTTTGTTTTGTTTTTGCAACTTTCATTAATCTGTCAGTAGTCTATTCTAATTTTAGGGGCCGAATGCTCAATGATATTACTTTATTGTTTTCTTTGTAACAAATAAAAAAAGTGAAACAAGAAAAATGGGGTATCTCATGAATTTAAAAAAAAAGAAGGTTCGGGTTCAACTTACGACAGGAAAGATAGATAACAGGTATATTAAGCATTATTTTATTGGATCACCTCATTAGTTAAACAACGAGACGGTAATACTTGGTAATAGTACAATAGGATCGAAAAGAACAAATGATAACTTGGGGATGATGAATTTTGAGGACTGTTTGTATAATCCTTTTTAATATTTCGTTTTGTAGTACTGGTGTAATGTGTTCGCGGCTGCGGGCAATGGCTTTATCTTTTCGTCATCGTTGCATGTTATAATTAATATGTTTGTTTCCTTTCGACTCAATTGTATGTATAAGGTCGATCGACTTAAAAGCTTTTCATTTTCGTGACGCATCGATCGACGTTCTGGAATAGGTTTTCAATAAATTATCTTACGCAGCCGAGATCGATCGGTTAATAAAGGCATTTGAAAACTCGACCGTTTTTGAGGAAAATTGTGCGGTTATTAAAGGCTAAAGGTGGTTATTCCGCTTATTAAGCTCCCTTAATTTGGGTTTTAGAATCCTCAAAAACCCTACACTTAAAGAGAATACTATGAAACTGTTGTGTTCTCCTATATATAAACACGTAGTTTCTCTTCTTTTTTTCAAATTGCAACAGACCTTCTTTAAAGCATCCAATCTATTACAGATGATACAAACTTGTAGTCGATATACGAAATAATTAATATATATATACCTAAAGCAAAATAGTGAAAGATGAGTGCTGATACAAATAGCGTTTCTTCAAGTGAATTTTCAAATTCTGATAAGGTGCTTTCATATTACGTGGAAAATGGTAAAATAAATGAAAATAACGACCTTCATACGGTTCACTCTATAACTTCCGGCTTGATCAGAGTAAACACTTTATCATCACACCTTTCAAAATCAATCAAAAGCTTGATGGATCAAGTTAAAGACGATAACGAGCAAACTGATTTAAATGTTAGAGAATTACAGAAAACTGAAATCGGTAGAATGTTAACAAATTTAGAATTTGACGATGCTATAAGACTACAAGAATCTCAAATGGGGAATAATCATTCTAATGAAACTGAAACTGAAACTGATATTAAATCAATTGCTGAAAATGTTCATATTGAAGAAAAAGAAGAAAATGATGGCTCTAAATTACCCCCACAAGATGCTGGTTATGCTTGGATAATCTGTACATCAATCACTGTCATGCTAATGGCTACTTGGGGTGCTACTACATCCTTTGGGATCTATATCAGCTATTGGTTGAACAATGATTATTATAAAGGTGCCGTTGCTGTCGATTATGCATTGAGTACTTCGATTGTTTTATTCTTAGCACAAGCTCTAGCTCCATTAGCAGTCCTAACAGCTAATGTTTTTGGTTTAAGACAAACAATGCTTTTTGGTACCGTGATACAAGCTTCTGGATTTATCGCTTTGTCATTTGTTAAATCGCTGGTAGGTTTATATCTAACACAAGGTTTGACCATTGGTTTTGGGTTTGCATTCATTTTCAATCCTGCCATGCTTAATTTAGCAGCTTGGTTTTCCAGATACAGAGCATTTGCGAGTGGTATCTCCATTGCTGGTGCTGGTTGTGGTGGTATGATTTTCACGTTAGCAGGTCAGAATCTTATCGATAGAACAGGTGACACTACATGGGCCATTAGAATGGTTGGTATTACTGTTTTTGTGTTAAACTTTTGTGCTTCTCTAGCTATGAAGGAAAGAATTCCAAAACAAAGAGAAAGATCATTTGCGTTTGTAAAAAAGCAATGTTCAACTATTTTGAACTGGCAAGTTTTAAGAATCAAGGTGTTTTGGTTGATTACTTTCTGGTATGGTTTGGCTATTATCTCATTCATTGTCATTACTTATTCATTAGCTAGTTATGCTACTTTCATTGGGTTGACACCTAGAGCAGGTGCTCATTTGACAGCTATTTTCAACGGTTGTCAAGCAGTTGGTAGACCATTTCTTGGTCTTTCTGGTGATAAGTTTGGTAGAATCAATTTAGCACTTTGTTTAAACATTGTCGTTGGTATCCTAGTCCTTGGATTCTGGATTAACTGTACTGAATTTATTACATTACTTTTCTTTGCTATTCTTTCTGGGTTTGTCACAGGTTGGGCACAAGTTTTGAATCAGGCAATCTTACCAGACGCCATCCCTATTCATCTTTTTCCATCAGCATGGAGCTTCCAAAATATGATAATTGGTGGTTTCTGTTTATTCAGTGAGGTTGTTGCGTTGAGACTAAGACAGCCTGGGGCACAACGGCCATTTTTACATGCTCAGTTATTTGCGGGTGTTTTGGTGCTTGTCAGTTTACCTTTCCTGATTCCTGTTAGAGAACTGAAAATCAAGAAAATTATTCAGGACAGACTATCTCAAACAGAAAAAGAATTGAGCATTCTAAGTTACGATAGCCAATCATTATCAACCAAAGAAACACAGCATGATATCGATCTTCTAACTGAACGTAAAGAAAGATATCAAACACTTTTGGTCGAAACACCTAAAGGTTACTTCGCCAGGCTGTTTTACCCTATTAAAGCTTAGACTAAATTTTGTCCACGTAGCTTTGTATTCAAAATTGTGTATTATTTATGTGTTTACTCATGCATCCCATTTCGTCCATATATAAGAAAACTAGTTTCTTATTCCATAACATTAATTTGACTTTTACACGATATAAAGTGGAACAGTCCATTTAGTAAATAATGTACAAAACAAAAAAGTATTTATAGTCTGTTGACATCAATTGTAATTTCGAACTGTTCTCCTGTTTTATCCATTGATTCAAACTGGGAATCAACATCTAGCAATTCAACTAAAGAGAGCCTGCTATCATTTGTTGTTGAATCGCCATCACTGGGAAAGCTGCTTCCTGGTTTGATGTCACCATCTAAACTCTGGTGAATCAAGCTTCGAATGATCTTGGTAGCATAGAATCTCAATTTTGATTCATCGTCATCAGATGCACCAATCATTTTGATCTTCATAATAATGATGAAAATTTTATGATTCACTTTGGAAACCAACAAATGCTCTGTTTTATAGTATGATTTATAAACTTCTAAAGTTTCAACATTCTTCAGGATCTGTGATTCCAATTGATCGAATGGTTTCTTCAATAATAAAATGTTGGATAATTTTTGAATTAACTTCCAGGCAAAATACAACACTAGTAATGCAAGTACAAAAGTGGAAGATTGATTTATCAGTTCAATAAAATCCGTTCCATGCGCTATGGGGTACATCATTGAATAAACCGCATAAATAAGCGTTAGTATGGATGTAGAATTGTTCAAAATACTATGCTTTCTCTTAATTTCTTGGACAGGATTGGCTCTTATTGGTTCTTCTAGGGTGATAGAACTGATTCTCTTCATTCTTGGTTTTCTGTTTTTTTCTTCTTCAACATCTCCCGCAGGTTTTTCTGTTGAATCAGTTGCGGAGCTGGAGATAACTCTGGATGAAACCAAAGTAACGGCGATTATCAAAAGTAAGAAAAGTTCATATATTAGGGGATTCAGTTGCTCTCCCTTGTTTTCATGGACATGGTGAGCATGAGATTCTTCGCCGCCGTTGGAAGATCCACTTCCAACTACAAAGCCAATAACTAACTCTTCAACAAGATGAGAAAATAAATCAATACCCACAAACATTAAAGACACCGATAATCCAAATCCAACCAAAACTTCAATTCTGCCTAACCCAAACGGATATTTCAAAGAAGATTTATTCCAAACCTCAAAGTTAGCTAGAACTTGAACCATAATGATCAATAAATTACCTATAGAATCATAAAAGACCAAATGTGACAAGGTCGATAGACAAATATTACCAAAGTTGAAGCCTGCCAAATATGTAATGAAGCTTAACCAAACGTGACCAAAAGTCCATCCCAATTTTAGTTTTTGGTTTTGACTCAAGGATTGAAAAACTTCTTTAAAAGTTGGAACAACGTATGTTTTTGGAATGTTAATTGGTTCCTTTTTAGGTGGTTCTTGAAACATATTCATAGAGACGGAGGAATGTTTATATCTGTGACCTTTTCTATATGATGCCTTTGGTGCCGATAATGAGTTGCTGTTATAATGTCCCTGTGAAGCAGTAAGCGTATTTGAGTTCGGACTCAAATTTTCACTTGAATTGTTCATCATTATAGAACCAAACTTAAACGGTTGATATTTAGTTGGAGAAGAAGAACGGATGGGTGATCTTGTAGGAGAGTTTGACGACCTCACTGGTGACTTGGGCCTTTTTGGAGATCTAGTTCTTGGAGGTAAAAATGGTCCAGGGGCATAGTGAGAGACAGTGCTGCTTGTTTTTTTATGTTTTGATGGCTGTTGGTTTAATGATGGGTTTGAGCCATTCTGTAAGGAGTATATTGGATTGTTATTTATTGATCCGGACAAGCTGTTTCTGGGCCTCCTTTCACCTTTGGAGAAAGAAGATAACTTAGAAGGAGACTCTGATGTAGGTGTGTATGAAAATGGTCTCTGTGGGGATTCAAGGAATTGTGAATTTTTATTTGAAGGTGATTGAATCTTATAAAGGCTTAAACCTTGGTCCAAGTAATTCATTGATGGCTTTTCGTAATCCAAATCCTCGTATTCTTCTTCACTTTCTTCTATAAATGAATCTGGCCTGAGAAATGGTATTTGAGAAAAATTTTTTGAGACATTAGATTGTTGTTTATTCGAACATGAATCATGATCGAATGTTCCACCTTGCTCTCTATCCACCCTAATTGTCGGAGAGTTGAAAATGCTACTTGTACTAGAGCCGTTTTGAGACGGAAAGTCTTCACCTGACGACATTATTATTATGTATATGTGTATATGTTTTAAATATATGAATTGATTGTGTTTACAGTTCTGGAGAAGAAGAAAAAAGTGCAATGTTTTAATCCTCGAAGTTGAAGTATTTTATATATATAGAACGTCATTGGAAAGTATTGTTTACACTTCGAGAAGACGGCGTGTAGCATCGAATTAATTTCCAAAGCGTGTACCTTTAGAAAAGTTTCCTTGTCTCTTCTTTATTGGCTATCATATCATAACCACCACTGGAACAATTGCTAAACACTGTTGGCTATATCATACATATAAACAGAAATTTGAAATGATCGAGGTCACCTGTAATGATAGGTAGGTAGCTTTTCAACCTGTTTTTTTCAGAACAGTTACTCACACCCAAATCCTCCTGCATTTAGATATACTAACAGTGTTTAACAGACTTGGTAAGAAGATTAAGGTGAAATGCCTACCAACTGATACGATTGGAGATTTCAAAAAAATCCTTTCTATGCAAATTGGAACAGATCATGAAAAACTAACGTTGAAAAAGGGTTATATGATATTCAAAAACCATATCACATTAGAGGATTATGAGATCCACGATGGTATGAATTTGGAGTTGTATTACTCTTAGACGGTGTCTGCTATCTATAATTTCAGCTTGATGTTTACTCTGTGTGAAATTCATTAGTTGACTTGTATATACTAAAAATAAAATAAAAATGAAATATTATTAGGATAGATGATGTGGTTTAGATCAAAGCCACTTTTGTAAGTAGATTGTGCTGTCACAAACCAGAAACTCACGCTTTGAAACAAATTGGAAGTAATGCAATAAATATACAGAATAAAAAGAGTTTATATGCATATAGAATAATCAAATGAAATCAACAAAAGAAGAGTTCATGATTCTATAGATATATAAAATAATATACAATGTGGCACCCCCAAACTGAACTTTAGATGGCGGAGCACAAAACAAAATAAAATAAAACGAGATTCATTAAGACGTCATAACTTTGAGTACCATTTAAATTCACATAAAGTACTCCACATAAGGTGCTTTTTTGTTGATTTTACTTTCGTTTAGATTCAATAATTCGTCAACAGGTCCTAACCCATCATTTGCGAACTCACCAGAACTGTTCATAATCTTCATAAATTCCTTTTCACTTTCAGGTGATGCATCAAAAACATTGAATCTGAAACTATCCTGATCTTTCAGATTGTCAAATATTTCGCAGATGGAAGCTTTATTACCACATCTATAACAGTAGTTAGGTGCAGACCAAACAGTGTTAACCTTACCTTTCCAAAACACTTGATATCCTTCGTTACAAAGTTGATGGGCTCTATAAATTTTTTCAAATTTATTCACTTGCAAGAACTTGTTAACCACATTGACTCCAAATTGATAGCCTGCACCCCTTGAAGATATTCTAAAGTTCAACAATTCCAAATCGGGGTCACTCCAAACAAGATCAGCCATTGGTCCATCATGCGGTATTTCTTTGAACCGATCTATAACTAAAATAGAATCAATGCTTTGAACATTTGGTGATAATCCTCCGTGAACACAAAACAAAATATTGTCTATAACGGCGGCAAGGATTAAATAATCAAATATATCGGTAAACATCGACCAAACCTGAGAAGCTGGTCCATATTTGGTTAAACATTCTGTGTAAAACCCATAATTGGTGGTAATTTGTCTTGATTCGTGATTTCCCCTAATCAAGTTAATTCTGCTTGGATATTTGAGTTTTAGAACAATAAGCAGCGATATGGTTTCTATTGAATGATATCCCCTGTCAACGTAGTCACCCAAGAATAGGTAGTTTGTATCCGGTGCATACCCTCCAATTTTGAATATTTCTAGTAGATCATAAAACTGGCCATGGATGTCACCCACCAATGTCACCGGAGATTGGATATGAACAATATTTGATTCAGTTATTAAGAGTTCCTTCAATTTGAAACACAGCTGTCCTATCACAGGTTCTGAAAGGAGCTGCCCCTTGTAGAGTTTTTCCAAGCATTGATCAAGATCAAGGGTATCTAAAAGTGACAATAAAATAAATTCACATCAAAAGTATTGTTAGTACAAAATTGTCAGATAAAGATGGAGGACTCTAGAAGCAGGACCATTATACTTACAGCTTGTGTCAACGCTCTCGTTCATATTGAGTGTATAAATTGAGAAGGAATGAATTAAGAACAACAACAAAAGTCTATAGGCTATTCGTTCAGCAGCACCCAATCAATCGTTCTACTAGTCTTAATGGCAACTAATCTTTTATGTGTGTTCTTGATGATACCTCTTGGATTTATGGCACGACACGCATAATCGACTAACAAGATCTTATGAATAGTGATCCTCCACAAATTCTCATTCAGTAAAATGTTGATTTTGAGATGCGCACTTACAAACAAAAACCATTTAAGTTGTCTCTCTACAAAGCTCAAACTATCAGGTTACTTCATTCTTTATGTTGCTGAAGAATTTCTTTAGTCTACTTCACATACCAGTTTATATCACGCAGAACCGTCGGTCAATTCACTAGTAATACAAATAAAGATAGAGTAAATTTTCAGCTTTTCTTACGAAGACAGATATTTTTTTGATATAGCGTGTGACAACAAGTTAGACAGGTACACTCTAAAAAAACACTAAAGGCACACAATTTTGAAGGTAAACAGGCTATATTTTTGTATCCAATTACAACCTGCATTAATAACTAAATAAAGCAATACAATATTATATTATCATAGGAAAACAATCAAAGACAATGGCCTCCGACAACTCGCCAACTCCTAACAATTTTGTGGTCATTGAACCTGAAGCTGATACTAAACCATCTTCTAACCCATCGGAAGCCCCTACTCGTGAATCAACTAAACTTAAACATAGTTTAAAGCTGAATTTACCATCATTGACGACTACCCCAGTTTTACTATCCCCTAAAGGTACTCCGACAGCATCTCCTAATCCCACAGGCTTCTTTTCATTTGATCAGATAAAAAAGATCAGATCCGAAATTAGTTCTGGGAATAGTCAATCTGGTGTTGAATTGGAATCGACCCCTTTGGATGATTTACTTGATGACAGAACTAAGGATAATTCCCTTGCTAGTGTGATTGATATGTCAGGCAACATCAACTTAAAACCATCAACTAGACATAAGTCAATCGATCTATCTGCTATCACATCGGCAACATCAGCAGCTCAGATATCTCCAGTGCTACAAGCATCCACTTTGGCTAGTTCATCAAATGGTGGTAGTTCAAGTATTATTTCAACTAACTCAACTTTGGCTCCATCTGGCTCTTCAAGAGCTACGCGTACCTTAAGTAACTATCAAAAGTTGAGAACCGCTTTATCAAACACTAATAACACCACTGGAGCTGGACAACAACAATCCACAAATACTGCAAACGAGGGTGTTAGACCTCACTCTTCAATTTTACAGTCTAATTTAAATACCAAATACACACAACAGTACCAACAGCAAGAAAAAATGTATTTAAATGGAATAACGAAGTATAAAGATAGGTATCGAGTCAATGATGACTATTATAACAAGTCAGTCGACATTGCAGATGATGATGAAGGTAATGATGTTACCGTTGATGATGAATATGAGGCAGCAAAGGTTCCTGAGAAGATGGACCATGAGTTGTTCATTCAGGGGGAAGAAGGTCGTATTGCTAAAGACGAAGATAAGGAGTATAAAGCATTGAGTGCTTTAAGTCAGCAAATAGGTATGATTGATAACGAATGGATGAAGCCATCTGAATATAAATTGGATTCAAATGTTTTATTGGACTTGTTAAACAAGAGTGAAGATATTCAGCTAAAAAATACAGATGATAATACTGTTATCATTGAAAGATTAGAATGGCAATCCATGCTACAGTCTGTTTTGACTGGTGATGTTGTTACTGGTGAAAAGACTAAATTGATTAAGCCATTGAACGAGGTGGAAGGTGAGAGTTATTTACGGGCATCTTACAAGGAAGATTTATGGATTGGTATCCGTTCCAAATTGTTCGGTCGTACAGAAGAAGATCAAAAAAGACTGGTTCTTTATCATAGAGGTCTAGTTGATGAAACATTGGATGAAATTATGAATTTAAAGTTGGAAATTCCGAACGAAATAGAGTCTATTTCTTATGCTACTCAAGTTAAACTTGCTTCTGAAAAGGTAAACATTATCCTAGAAAAGTATGGAAGATGTCAAGAGTTATGGAGAACTCTTAAGGAGATGGAAAATGAAAAACCCCAGTGTGGTACTCCTGAATTTGTGAGTCGTATTAATGCTTTAGTTGCATGGACTTCTGTTGCTTCTGCTATTGAAAGAGAATCCGATGTTTTGAAGAAATGGGTTGGAAATGAGGATTTGGATATCATGCGTTCCCCAGCACCTTCTTCTTCATCCACTATGTCCACCGAAATAAATACTGTAATAGGTGACTCTGAAGAGAATGATACTGGGTCAGGAAACCGTAAAGGTAATGGTGGTAACATTTTTAAAGAGGACAGATCATTCGTTGAAAGAATTATGAAAGAAAAGGATATTGAAGATGTTTTTAACAAGCGTTTATTCACAAGTTTCTCCCATTGGACTTTTAAAGCTAAAGAATCATATTTGCAGTATCAACATTTCTTTGAAAAACTAGGATTGCCTTCCTATATTGATAATTTGTTTGTTTTGGCTCTCTTCCCAATGAAATTGATGAAAGAATTGATCAAAACTAGATTGTCCTATGCGAAAAAGTTGAAGAATCCTACAATGATGATGATTGATCAAGTTTTATCTGACTTCAAACTGTATATTAACTTGGCCCTTGAAATTAGAACTTCATTCCTCGAATACTGTTCTCCTAGAGAAGGTTGGGTTTCTTTGCCAGATTATGAAGATGCCGAATTCGACAACGTCATCTTAGAATGTGTTCATCATTACATGTTCTTATTGAATAGAAAATTGTTAGATTCACCAAAGTCGTCGAAGTCGTTTAGAACTTTTAAAGAGCCAGAAGAACTGGAAAAAGAATGGGCATTTTTACAAAACATGGGTTTCTATATAGAAGGTGGTGCATCCGAAATTGCTACTCAATTCAGTATATTAGCTTCCAAATTAGCAGCAAGATTAAATCATTATATGCAACAACAGTTTCAAGGTCCACCTTATGATGGTTCAGTGATGGATAAACATAAAATGGTTAGATGGTATACCTCAACTATGGAGAACTTTGGTCAATTGAGAAGAAAGTTCTTCAGATTTAACCTTATTTTGAATCAATATTTTCAAAATTCACTAATGTACAGTCTAAACGGTTCTAAAATGAAGAAATTTTTAGAGATGTTGAAGGAGAGTAACCATGTTTTATACCATAGTTCATCATTGGCAAATGAAGGTGTTTACATATTTGTTTCTGAAACACTCGCCACAAAACCATACGAAGTTGCAAGAATTTTAAAGAGTACTCATCTTGGTGTTGATTTCAGTAAGATCCCAAAGCGACACTTAGATGCCGTCAATAATTACAATTATTATGTTGATAATTTGGATAACAATCCGTATAACTATAACGATCAAATTGGAGGTTACGATGATGGTTTTGATTATGTTCTTGTTGTTTATCCATCAAAGGCTATGATGTGGGATGGAACAGTGATTCCATTTAATGTTGAAACTTTGCCAATTGGTAACATCGATAAGGGTAAAGTTTTGTTGTTATCTAAAGGGGGTCCTAATTCCAGATTAGATAGCTGTGGAAGATGGTTCAAAGAATGCGTTGGAGATACTCTTGGCGTTGTTACAAATAGGAAATGTTCTTTGCCACAAGTTCAAAAAGAATTACAAAGTACATCGAAGCAATTCTTCAGAATGTCATGCTTTGTTATCGATGCCGTCCCAACTGTCAGAAACCAGTGTAGGGGTATAAACGACTGCCAAGAGTTGGTTAACAATGTTTTTATGTATCTAAGAGACGTTGGTAAAGATTCTATTAGAAGTTTTGATACAGTTAGAAGATCGGCAATCGTTTTGAAGCTACTTCAATTAGCTATCGAATGGTTAAGTTTTATTGTTGATGACTGTGTTCCGACTGATCCAAAAACATTTAGATGGTGTGTCTCAGCGTTAGAATTTGCTATGGACATTACCAGAGGCTTCAACATCCTTACTTTAGACTCTGAAAAATTCTACAGATTGAAAGACAAAGTTGCTGGTTGTATGTCATTACTAATCTCTCACTTTGATATTATGGGTGCAAGAACCAAGGAATTGCAAAAGAAGAGAATGCTGAACTACCGTTCTAGTTCTGGCAAGGATCTGTTCACTATGGATGACGAAAGTTTGGGTTCATTGAGAGAGCATATTATGTTCCAAGTTACTAATCTGGAAAATAATAGAAGACAATTACAAGTCGAACAACAATCAGTTGGTAGAGTGTTAGATGACACTGATACCGAGAATCAATATCTTACTTACTTGGCATCCTCCTTCTCATCTATTTCTATTAGATGGCAAAAGGGGAAATTCCTTGGTGGTGGTACTTTTGGTTCCGTTTATGCATCTATTAACCTTGATACTGGTGGTGCTATGGCTGTCAAAGAAATCAGATTCCAAGATAGACAATCCATCAAAACGATTGTTCCTGCTATCAAAGGTGAAATGACGGTTCTAGAGATGTTATCACATCCAAATATTGTTCAATTTTTTGGTGTTGAAGTTCATCGTGATAGAGTTTACATCTTTATGGAATACTGTAGTGGTGGTTCCCTTTCCAGTTTATTAGAATATGGTAGAATTGAAGATGAAACTGTTATTCAATTGTACACTTTACAAATGTTAGAAGGTTTAGCATATTTGCATCAGTTTGGTATTGTACACAGAGATATCAAACCGGAGAACATTTTATTGGATCATATGGGTGTTATCAAGTTTGTTGACTTTGGTTCAGCCAAAGTGATCTCCATGTCTTCTCAAGGTGGTAACAAGAGTTCAGGAAATAATAACGGTGGCACTTCAAATAATGCCAACAATAACAGTACAAACAGCACCAATAAGATGAACAATTCCAATGCTGCAAGTTCTAACCATTCAACATTGAGTGACATTATCCATTCAGGTAGAAAAACACAGGCTTTGACAGGTACTCCTATGTACATGTCACCTGAAGCAATTAAAGGCGAGAATCCAGGTAAATTTGGATCCATTGACATTTGGTCATTAGGTTGTTGTATATTAGAAATGGCAACAGGTAGAAGACCCTGGACCAATTTAGATAACGAATTTGCAGTCATGTATCATATTGCAGCAGGTCATCTGCCACAGTTCCCAAGTCCAGATCAATTGAGTCAACAAGGTCTAGATTTCCTATCTAAATGCCTAAATACAGACCCAAACAAGAGATTGAGTGCTGTTGACTTATTACAAGATCCGTGGATACAAGCTATTAGAAATGAGGCATTTAGTGACTCTGGTAATTCAGTCGCTGATGTTACTTTTGATAATCAATAATAAGGCCTCTTATTTTCTGATATCCTTGTCTTATTTTTACAGTCATTAACGATTTGTTTTTTTTTCATATTTTTTTTTTGTTTTGTTTAGTTATTGCTGTTCTGTTCATGTCATCAATATATATATTGTATATATCATTTCTCTTACATTTTTATCAAATTGTTTTAGTTTTCGCTTTACTTTTTTACTAGTTTAAGTAATTAATCGCTTGTAAATTATAAGCTCCTAGCTCGAAATAACACCAAACTTGTAAAATGAGTCAAGGTTTTCGTCCAAAGTTTTAGATCAATGAAAATGATAGGATTGTCAGGTTGACAGGCATTATATTAGGGACAGATATATAACAAAAAACTTGTATAACAACATCAAGAAATACAATTAATAAGAGGAACAAAAAAACAAAAAAAAAACACATCAGCAAAACCTAAACATAATCATAAAAATTAGAATCTTCAAATGAATTTCATTCACATGACTTAAAAAACAGAAAAAAAGTAGAAGTTAGAAGTTCAATCAACTTTGATTTCAGTTTCCTTTTCAAATTTGTCACCATCGAATCTCCAATGGGCCATACCAACATCTTTTTCCTTGCTGCTATCCTTTGAGGTACCGGAAGGAACATTTTTGGACGACAAGTGAGCCATGTTGGCTAATTTAACAAATCCAGTTTCGTCTGAATCTTCATCCAAATTGGAATAATCAACTTCTTCAAACCATCTTCTCTGCCACTGGATTCCTTTTTCGTTTTCAGCTTTTCTTAATTCTCTTTGTTCATTTTCAATCAAAGTTTTTTGTTCGTGAATCGAGTTGTAATCACCACTCTTGATTGCCTCTGCAACCTTAAACCATGCTTTTCTACTTTCCAAAGGGTGTTGCTTTTCAATTGGCTTAACCTTCAAATGCTGGGCCTTTGTCACTGAAGCATCAAAGAAAACAGTATCCTTCGAAGTTGGAGAAGTGGCACCTTTGGCAATAGTAGAGATTCCGGACCATTGGCCAGCAATTGTATATAATGCTTTTGTCTTATCTTTTGCCTCATCAGCATTCTTGTAAATTCTGGCTTTGAAAGTGTTCTTCTTACCAGAGAAGTAACCTCTACCGGAATATTCGAAAACGGCAAAATAACCAGTGGATGCTTGAATGTATGATTTTTGTTCCAATTCAACAAATGGAGCAGCCATAATAATACCTTCAACATGTAATGGTGGTAAAGTGACAAGGTATTGCTCGTTGAAATTCTTATAAGTTAACAAAGCGTGACCAAATTGTCTAACGTTTAAAGAAGTAGCTGACATTGAAGCTTTAACACCATTATAGCCTTCTAATAAAGTATTGTTTTTCTTGTTTTGAATAGCATATGCAGTCATTGGAGGATGGTGGCTCACTTGTTCACTTAATAAAACGGTGTCACCAAGCTTTTGTTCGGGGGTCTCATCTTCCCACTTACCAACAAACACTTCACCAAGAAATGGGTTAAGTGGCTTCTTCTCACCACCTAAAGTTTCATTTCTTCCACAATATTGGGATTTCAAACTTGAAACAAACCATTTGGTAACTGCTAAAATTCTTTTAAGTTCAGCAGAATCAACTTCATCAACTTCATGATGCAAGAAGTTTGGTTCTAATAGCAAATCAGTATGTTCGGACCAATACTGAGAATATTCTGCTAATGAAGTAGGTGAAAGAATAAATGGTGGTGCCGTTAGTGAGGATAAATCACCGTTGTAGGAGGCTAAAGACTTGATAAAGGAAGTCCAAGTAGCAGATGAAGAAACAGAAGACATTATAATTGAGTGATGATTTGTTTAAAATTGGGCAAATAATCGGACCTGGAAAAAAAAATCAGTTTATTATGGTAAAAGTTGCCTTTATTGAGCTCGTGAAAATTAATGAATATAGTTGTGAATCTCTATATGATAAACAATCTAAATAAAGTATGTCCTAATCTTAGGTGGAAAAGGGTATAAACAATCAGCAATGCAAAGACAAACTGTTCCAGTTATAATGTATCTAAAGCAAAAGTACAAAGAAATATATATTTATATCGTTTGATTTGAATGTCAACACAACATCTAAAAGCTGAGCCTGCTTGCTCTAGCCACACGCTTGTACGAGACTCCCCGTAAACACCATTTATCGTGTGGCCGTATTTTTGTATGTGCCACCGTTGCGTCTGCGTTACGTCGGTTAGAAAGTTGTTGGCATTCATTCACTTGATTCAAATTAGTAGAACCATCTATCTCCTACTTTCACTTCATTTTTACATTTTCCTGTCATGGAATATAATTTCATAAATAATTGAAATGTATCGAACATTTCCACTTTTTATTATAAATACCTATACACTCATGATATAAAAAAAACACATACCTAACAATAGTCTCTATAATAATAATAATTTTATCATTTTACTTTTAAAAATAGTTTACCACCAGTCACCTTGATCCTTCATGGCTTCAGCAACCTTGACGAAACCAGCAACATTAGCACCCATAACTAATGATGGTAGGGTTGACTTGTTTGTTTCAGCAGTGTAAGTTAAAGCAGTTTCGTAACAAGTGTCGAAACAGTTGACCATAATTTGCTTTAACTTAGCATCAACTTCTTCAGAAGTCCAGGAAACTCTTTGAGAGTTTTGAGCCATTTCTAGACCAGAGACGGCAACACCACCACAGTTAGCAGCCTTACCTGGAGCATACCAGATGGCACCACCGACAGAGGTAGAAACCTTTCTTTCAGCCTCGAAAGCATCGATAGCTTCTTGAGTGGAACCCATGTTGGAACCTTCAGCAATGTATTTACAGCCAGCTGCGATCAAAGCCTTAGCTTCTTCACCAGAAACTTCGTTTTGAGTGGCAGATGGTAAAGCGACATCAACTTGACCAACGTGAACCCATGGTCTAGCACCATCAATGTATTGAACTGGGGAAGTGGAGAAAGCAGAGTATTCACCAATAATTGATTCTAAAGACTTGAACTTTATCTTAGCTTCACCAATGGCAGCAATGTGTTCTGGAGTAATACCGGTTTGAGAAATAATAGCACCCTTAGAGTCGGATAAAGAAACAACGGTACCACCTAATTCGATAACCTTTAAGGCAGCGTATTGGGCAACGTTACCGGAACCAGAGATGGCAACTCTCTTTCCAGCAAAGGATTCCTTACCGTTGGTAGCCTTTTCAATCATCTTTTCAACGTAGTAAACTAAACCGTAACCGGTAGCTTCTGGTCTGATTAAAGAACCACCCCAGGTTAAACCTTTACCAGTTAAGACACCTTCAAATTGGTTTTGCATTTGCTTGTAAGCACCAAACATGTAACCGATTTCTCTACCACCAGTACCAATATCACCAGCTGGAACATCAGTGAATTGACCAATGTATCTAGCTAATTGTCTCATGAAAGCAGTACAGAACTTTCTGATTTCGTTATCGGACTTACCCTTTGGGTCGAAATCACAACCACCCTTACCACCACCCATGGATAGACCGGTCAAGGCATTCTTGAAGATTTGTTCGTAACCTAAGAACTTCAAGATGGATAAGTTGACAGATGGGTGTAATCTTAAACCACCCTTGTATGGACCCAAAGCAGAGTTGAATTGAACTCTGTAACCTCTGTTAACTTGCATAACACCTTGGTCATCTTCCCAAGTAACTCTGAATTGGATGATTCTTTCAGGAACAGAAACGACTGGAATAACCTTTTCGTATTCTGGATGCTTTTCAAATAAGGAAGATTCCTTCAAGGTTGAATATAATTCGTTGTAAGCTTGTTCGAATTCTGGTTCTTGTGGTTGGACCATTTTGTGTAGTTGATATAAATATTAATAATTATAAATATTGAATTTATCTGATTATAAGTAAAAATAAAAAAGAAAAGGAATAGAAGCAAAATGAAAATTTCAAAGTGTACAGAAAGATGGGTAAAACTTTGGGTATTTATACTCAATCCGAACAAAAATTTGATGATGAAAGTGAAAAATTTCAAAAAAAATAGTTGTTGAACGAACAACAACAGTGAATCACAATATGACCGGATAAACCAGTGGTTTCCGTAATCGGCGAAAATATACAGGCTGCTCCAGTGTCTCGAGGTGGGATGAAACAATAAGCTGGGGCCACGGTACAATAGCTGTAATGTCTGCTCTGATGTTTGATTACGTCGTTGTTGTAAAAATGTGAGTGGGATCAAGGAGGTAAAATTTGAAAATTTGTTATTGATCAATGCGAAAAACGCAAAGGTACATTTTCATGACTCCCAATCAGCGTCAATGATTCCAGCGATAAAGGTTATCTGCAGCCAATAAGATCGCTGAATTTTCTTGGATTGCATCTTTCTTTTTAACGGACACCCCATCGCCACGTCTCTTTTTTTTCTTACTCCTCAGTTGGCCGGGACGCCGGGCACCAACTGCCCAAGTATATTAAGTAAGCAGCGTAGTACAGTACCAAGTACAGCAGCATTTTTTACGGACTCTTCATTCAGATCGCCGCTTTTTCGCAGGGCCTGACGCTCTGTCTGGCTGCTTATTCTTTTTTTTATTCAAGGACTCCTCGACGCTCAGTTTGCTTCTAATAAAAAGCAACACATGTGTGATGCTGCTGCTGAAAATTCAAGATTCGTGAAATCTAAAAAGTTTTAAGGATCAGGTTGAAAAGATTTTTACACATTGGATACTATTCTTTTTTCTATAGGAAAACAAGCACATCAATCACAGATTGTTACCGATATAATTAGTTACATGCAATAGGTATGAAGTATTCCGTTTAACATCGTAAATTACAGGAAATATAAAGCCGAAACTTCTTAAGCAGGATTTGACCCCCCGAATGTTTCGCCAAAGTTTCGACAAACTAAATCAAACAAGTTGCTCTGAATAATGGGATTGATTATGATTCCGTTTTCTTCCAAATTGGAAATATTTTTCACCACCAGTTATTGAGAAGGAATAGGTTATCTACATCCCACAGTGAGTATCGTTTATAGCCCCCAATTTCTCCATTATAAATCAATTTGACATGTTCGTAAACTTCCCCACATTCTTTTAGTGGATGATGATTTCAGTAATGAAATAATGTCTCTTTATCTGGAACGAGTAACAACATTCCACTTACTTTCAGTATCTTATGCTACAATTTACTGACATTTCTTATCTATGTTTATCTTCAAACTGTGTATGGAATGGACTGGAAACTTGATCCCATAAACGTTCGGCGAATTCTTGGACGATTCGCCCCTTAACAATAAATTAATATTTCAAGTAACCCTTTGAAATCTCCTCGAGGAATTCGGAAATATCGTCGTTTGTTCTAAAACCTCGAGAGTGAAGTTTTTCTCGCTTTAGGTTGACTCATACTTGTTTTATATATCTGTTTCCATTTTTAATATACCCCTTTCAACATTCAATTGCAATTATAATTCTCTATTCAAGTGTAATGATTTCAAATCCACTACGTGATATCGTAAATGCTCGGCCTGTTTGGATAAGTTTTCGTAATTAGGCAATTCAAACCTATATTGTACGTGTAAGTTCAGAAATTACCTTGATGAAAAATTCCTATAAGTGAATTCTATTGTATTACGAAAATGTCCCTTAACAATGCAAACTTGAGCCTCGTTTTTGTTTCCGTATGTCTTTTGTTTTTTTTTTGATTTGAATAGGGTCGGGTCGGTGTTTGTGTGTATTCACAAACTAATGCACACACCAAAACAACTTGTTTTAACGTGTTAATCTTATCAAGCAGATTGTACATCAATATAGTAAAAGGCTGTGTGTCAAATCCATATAATCCACACTGTTTAAAATCAAGCATATATATATATGGGGATGGAACTTGAATTCCTCGTGAAGTTTCAGCAATGGTTTTAGCTTTTCGTGTTCTATTTCTGAAACTAATGATCAGACTACTTCACCACCACAATGATCTCGTTCACTAAATCAACACTGGGTTCTATCTGATATTATATTGATCCTTCTTTATAATAAGGCCGTGGATATAATAATACGGGTATGATATAGTCTCATTTCTCCTCGTCCTTTCAAGACCAATCATCTGATGGTGATTCCATACAGTCTCTTTTCTTCCCATCTTTAATCCTACGACTACATCAACGGCAACCATATCTATATATAATGATTTTTTCTCTCTATCATACTGTTTAATTGACCCATTGAATGCTACCCCAAGTTATCAAAATCCATATATGAGATCAATCAGCTCTTTGCAACTTTACAAAAACACAGTCAAGAGATCTCGAAACTGGAATCATTCAGGAAGATTGAATAATTTGACATTTCCCTCGAATGATGCGGCGTGCGGCGTCGGTTTAGTTAGAAATTTAAACAATTTAGAATCGGCGCAATCTGTTCGGCGTAGTATTAATTTTTCGGGTGGGTCAAATAAAATTTTGATTCGTTGGATTATGTTGTCATATGAGTGGATTCAAAAATTGTGGACCGAAAAAAATAGAACACCAGAAAAATAGAAAGAGAGAGGTTATTGAGAGAAGAAAGAAAAAAAGACTGGAAATATGCTGTTACTAACAGTAACAATTTATATCCTGTCAGAGGTGTCAGATCGAAACATTTAGTGAGTGGGGTAAGCGATTTCTGGATTGTTTTAGGTTTGGTTTGGTTTGTTCATCTCTGAACCTTAATCCTAATTACAAGAAGTACTCAAGCAACATCCTTTTGGATGATGGCAACTCAATACATTGAGTAATGAAAATGTACTAACATCAATCTACATTCACTTATTTGATTATATAAGTTCACTCAGTTACATTTAAATTACATTCTTTTCATAGTTTCCGAATCCGCTCGCCGTTTTTTTTTTACCCTCTCTTTGGTTGACAATAGTTGTTTGTTCTCTGTTGTTTCGTTTCAACCGCCGAGTGTTGTATGTTTTTTTTCACGAATAACAGAAGATTAATCATGTAAAGTCATCAAAAGTCATTCATTGAATTTAGCATTGAAAACTTGGATCAAACCATACGGGTTAAGAAACGGATTTCATATTAACATGAATAGAGAAATTATCTGTTCAAAAGAAACATTTTCAAAGGCTTAAATTAAACGCTGCGTTTCTTTTTCAGTTTTCACTAATGTAATTAGTCTCCACGGCATGATCTCTTGAAAAAAAGGAACTACAACCAAAGGCATTGTTACATTGTGGATAATTTATACTGTCTCCTTGTTCACTCTTGTCTCTCTCTTTGACTCAATTGTAAGGTTTATTTGATAATTGAGTACTGTCAGTAAAGTCACAGACTGTGTTAGGCAGCGAAATGGTAAACAGTAGTTATTACTAACCATCTATCATTGAAGTTCAGTGTATTAGAAATTGTCAAAAGTGGGTTGACAAACTTCTTAAAATCTAGTTTATTCTTGCAATTTTACTTAGATTACAACACCCAAGTGTAGTTTCTTTGAAGAATCTGTAAATTTATAAGCCTTACTCAGAACTTAAAGCTCAAATTTCCCATAAATCTGAAGAGACCATGAAATCTCCTTTCTTTGTAACGATTGAAAATGGGTCGGAAACTAAATTCAGCTATCATCCCCTAATTATCAAACATCTAATTATTATAATAGATCTATCATTTTTGAAAGCATAGATTTGAAATTCAGCGATCGGAATCTTTTAGAACACAGGTTATATGGCCATGCTTCCCAGCAAATAAACAGTATGTTTTACAGGATTATATCTCCTCATGTTATTGATAACGTCTATTATGTGTATTATACTGTTTATTATTATACCATTATAATTTTAATGATCGTCTATTACTTCTGCCTTTCAAGTGTTTATTCCTATATGTTCAAAAACAGATTGCTGAAAGCTTGTTTACACCGTTAAGTTCAAGTAGTGATAATTTGATCACACTTAAACATTGACTTATATTTATGTTAGATATTTATCCAACTAGATCCTGAGTCTCCATCAACATGGGTTTGGTTGGCAACGCTGATGATGTAACAAGAGTCTCTAACATTTGCTGGTGTTTTTTTTTACCCCACATTTTATATCTGAAAAAACTTTTGTTAAGAGCGTGGCTGACTTTTGTATATACAGTTGGTACGGATTGCAGCTCATACACTTTTTATTTCTACATTTAACAACATAGTATTATACTTTTTTACTATGTAGTATAGTATTATTGTAAAAACATAAATAAATAATTGAGTATATAAAGAATATAATTAACTGAAAACATAATGACCAGAATCTAAACTAAAGAATGTATAAAACAGAAAACAAGGGGGGAGAAGGGAAAAAAAGGTTTGGTATTTTCTAAAGTTTTGCCTTTTGGGGGCCAACAAACTTCAACAACTTTTCAATGTTTGCAGCTTTCATGACATTACCTTTAATTTTCAATTTACCAGTCATGAATAGTTTCTGAGCACTAGCTTTACCAATGATCAATTTTTTTAAATCAGCATCTGAAACTTTGATTTTGATCTCTGATTTTGATTCATCAGCCGGTTCATCGAGTTGTTTTAGTTCACCTGAGGTTTTGGAATCAAGTAACCAATATTGATTTGCTTTCGTTTTCTTATTAAACACTTCAAAAGCAACTACTGAACCTAAAGATTTTAAAGAATCTTGTTTCACAGATTCATTAGTGGCTAGAATTTCTGATAACTTATTTAAGTATTGTGTGGATTTGAATTGTTCAGACATATTGTTCTCGGGCCTTTGTTTGCTAGTATTGTAACTTGATTGCTTATAATACTCTAAAACATATACTTTATGGCAAGAAGGAAACGACAGAAAAAAGATAAAATAAAGTGGATGTGGGAATTCTTGTGTTTTTTATACACAGCAAAGGAGTGATCAAATAATGAATAAGGGGGATCTTTCAGTTTTTTTTTTTGGCATGTGAAGATTTGCATTAAAAGCACCAGCCACAGAAAACACAAGCCACTGTTAACGTCAGGGAGTTCCATTCGCGGCAGTGCAAATATAAGTACACATATATTATCAGCACAGCCTCAATAATATATTCAGCTACATACATAAGACTTCAATAATCAGGTTACTTGGTTCCCTTACTTGGTTGGGCCATGCCCATTCTAGTAAAGCTTAACACTATTATCTGCTCTATTGATTTTTCTACCCTACTGAATTCTAACGCTAAATTGCTGTCTACTTGCTATCTTTCTAGAATAGATTAAATCCTTTATATATTACTCTTAGTGTTCACCCTTACACTCCAATCACTGCTCGCATTTGAAGCATCAAAGTATCTTTTCACGAACCACAATATACTCTCAGGAGTCCTTATGGCCCCAAGTAGAAAATACATTTACTAAAACCTTCAAACTACTCTCATTTTTTGTCTCAATACCCCTCTTTTTTCTTTGCTTTCCAAATATATAACTGGACATTCTAGATAAATGGCATCCTCTAAAACTTTTGCATCTTCTTTAGATTCGAGAAATCGTTCCAAGAAGTTAACGAGGGGCCGTTCTTCAAAAGCTTGTGCTGTATGCCATCGAAAAAAAGTAAGATGTGATGTTAGTGCTAAAAATCATCCCTCTGAAAAATGTACAAACTGTTTCGAATTTGGAATAGACTGTATAGTGAAAGAAAGAATAAATAAGTACAAGAAAAGTTAAAACAATAATAGTATTAATATTATTACCAATGAACAAAAGTCAAATAGTTTACAAACTTCCTTGGATTCAATTAAATCAGAATCTCCTGAGCCATTGACCTCAACCAACAAAAATGACGATTTCTTACTTTCTCTATTACAAGGTGCACCATTGATTACAGATAGTACAATCACCGACAAACAAGCAGAATACTATGTGCCTGATGAAGCATTGTTATTGCCAAACTATTCGAATCCATCACCTTCCAAATTTATACATGTTGAGCCTACAATTGATGTCAAATACAATGAATTGCACAGTCATATATTTGGACAACATTTTAAGTCAATATCTTCATTTTGTGGAATCAATTCAGTAACGGCAGATTATATTCAATCCAGAAAAGACTCTAGCTATTTTCCTTACCAATCTGATCAAGTTCTGAAAATTTTGATCGATAGTGAAGTCTTTATATTACCGGATGAGGTTAGCTGTCGTAAATATATTGAAGGGTATTTTGTTATGTTTCACCCACTATTTCCAATCGTTGATAAGACCTTATTTTTGAAAAGTTATAAAGATTTAAGACATCCCCCTTCGTTGTTATTACTAAGAACTATCTTATATATTGGGTCGAGAGTTTTATCATTCTCTTATAGAGATAAAGTTAAAATTGCCGATTCGGAGAAAGAAAACGGTAGGTTATATTACAAGGCTAAATTACTATATGAATATAATATCGAAACAAGTCCAATACCACTGGTGACAAGTATTTTCTTATTGGGTTGTGATCCTATTTATGACGCATCTTTGAAAGCTGCAGATGATTTTTTAGCGGAATCTGTTAAAATGGCCATGTTTTACAATATGCATAAAGATCAAACTGACTCTAAAATATTAACAACGGATGAAAAAAAATGTTATAAAACTATATTCTGGATTATTTTCCACAGAGATAGATCACTAAGGTTATTGTTTTCTAAAAAATTTCAAATTGATTTGAAGCAATGCACTGTTAAATTCTTAACCTATGAAGATGTCTCAGATAGACACTTGTCACAGATAGATACAAAGGGGGAACTTTGGGGCTATTATTCTTCTGCTTTAAAAATGGCTGAGTTGATTGGTGAAATAACTGAGCAGGAAGAAAAGGTTGATAATTTAGCAAACCAAGGGTCTTCTTTCAACAAACATCTAATTCATATGGATCATCTAATCAGTACATGTATATCTAACTTACCACCAAACTTGAAGATGACCAACCAAAACTCAGACAATATAAGAACCATAATGGTCAACCTTTTCCATTTACAACTTAGTTTAAACATTCATTTGAATAATATTACAAGGAAAAACAAGTTAGTTGGCAAAGTAGTAAACGGATCACAGTTTCTAAAGTGTAATGTTTTTGTGACTCAAGATTCAAAACCAAACTCAATAGAATGGTACGATTGTTTTAGTGTTGCACATTCAATCTGTAAGATTACGAAACAGCTCAAAAATCACATTGGAGTTTTGAATTTTATTCACGTATCACTTGGAATCATATATCAAGCTGCAGTCTGTTTAATTCCATTTTTATACCATAATGATTCTGCAATTCGAAAAACTGCTCACGATGATTTAGGTCAATTTAAAGAATTGTTGGATGTGGCAGGTAGACCCTGGTTACAAACAGGAAAATGGCCAATGATTGACATTTGTAAATACATTTTCGATGAAGTTTATCCAAACGAAAAAAAGAGAATTGAATACATTAGAGATTTTACAGATGCTGCTCTATATGAAACTATTTTGAATGCAGCTGTTGGTTCAATCGATCCCATCATTAAAAAAGTTGCTCACAGAGAAGTTCCTCCTTTTAATCACGCGGTTTTAGATTACGATAGATCAATGGCAATGGCAGGTTCCGAAATGTGGTTGTCGAACGACGATAGCCAAGTTACTGAAAAGGTCAATTTCGGTGACAGTGATTATTTAATAATGCCATTAGCACATTTAAATGATTCTTCGCTGAATGTGAAACCAACAGAAGAAGTTGGAGGGGCAGGAGGAGGAACGGGGAGGAAGTGGTGGTGGAATTCAATATAGTAGATTCTTACCCCAGCTAAGTGGATTCAACGATCAACAACATCAACAACATCAACAACAGCAACAACAGCAACAACAGCAACAACAGCCGCAGCAACAGCAACAGCAACAGCAACAGCAGCAACCAGTGCAAGCTACTAATATGTTTTACGATAAGAATGGTAGTGGTACCATTCTAATGAACCCTAGTATCTTGACACCACCTCCACCTTCTACTTCTGCTTCTGCTTCTGTCGCTGTTAATGGCATGGGTTTAACTTCGAGCGCTCAATCTAACCTATACATGCAACCGTATATACAAGCACCATATGTCCAACCACCGTGGTCTAACAGTAATGACTGGTATTTAAACCCACCCAGTCAACAACGTCAACAACAATAACAATAACAATAATGGTAAAAAGACATCAAATGAATATAAACTATCACCAACACCAGCAGGAAAACAGGTAAACGTTGTTAGTCACGTGATAATATACTAATACAAGTAATTGAGGCTGTGCCACATTTTAAAACGTTATGAGATTTTTCCAGAAATATATGTTTTTTTGTTTATTGTATAATGCGCATATACTGCTTTATAGTATAAATAATAATAAAACTGTGTAATGTACAAAGTTGCTTTTTTGCCAATAAAGGATACACCACACCTCCTGATAACACCACATTTGAAATACATCAATCTTTTATTTCACTAAAACCAGGTGTCAAAACAAACACTTTTTTTAAGAAACTTATACGATAACTACAATGGGCTTATTCGATCCAACTTCAGATAAAGACATCAACCTCAATGATCACATTACAACCCCACCTTCGTCAATCAACTCCTCATCAATTTGCAAACCATCAGAGCAATTAGACGAATCACTAAAATCGTTAATAACTGCCACAAACGACATAACATCGAATTCAATTTCAAACATCTTAGAGTGGTCAAACAAATTGATTGACAATGAATTCGTCAACAATCACATCTCTGAATCAGCATCTCCATCTTCATTATTAAAACTTTCCGATTTCTTTTTCGGTGATTTGAACGAGGATAAATTTTTCAATAAAATTAATAAAAAATTCAATAATAGGCAATCATCCCCATACGGATATTGGGCATACCCTGTTCCATCAGCATCATTGTATCAAAAATGTTTAGATAAAGATGGGTTATCAGCATGGGATTCAAACGGGTACTGGCGTTGTTTATTCCCAAGGGCCATTATCCCAAATGATGATGGAAGTAACGGAAATGAAGTTGTTTCTAAAGAGGACGTTTTAGACGACGTTAATCATTCCAAAGGTTTATTTTTCGAAAACTTTACTGATTATTTAGGATTTAAGAGTAAAATGAATGAAATTGTTAAAAAGCAAAAAATGGAAAATTGGATGAAATTTAAAGATGAACAGAAAACCAAATGGGACTTTTTGAAGTCATCATCAAACAACGATGAACTTGATGGCAACAGTTTTGTACAAAACGATGTTTCCACTTCGGTCACTAACAATGGTATAGTTTCTGCAGATACAAAAGTTAGAGGCAGTTCATCGTCAACATCAATAAAGACATTAGAGAACGGTGATATTGAGAAATTCACTGTTTTGAAACAACTGTATGACGATGGATCTAGTACTGTTTCTGAGTTTAAAGAAATTTTAAATCAAAGTGGCGAACGGAAATCATTTGATGAAAATGTTAAAAAGTATCCGAAGAAAGGTGGATGGTTTTGGGATAGTTCTGACAAACACTAAGTTTCTTGGTTCCTTTTCCTCCTTTTTTTGAAAGATAGTTTAATGAGTATATATATACCAGTGGCATTTACACATGTCAGTTCCAATGATTTTTTTGTCTTTGTTTTATTTATTTATGGGATGTTTATGATGATTTTTATGTATATACATAACAGCTTTTGCTTTCCTTACTCTTTCTTTTTATAAGTATGTCTTAGCTATATAGCCCTTCTACTTTTTTTTTCCTCCTATGTTTTCTTTCACATACACACTTTATTGGCTGCCTTCTGTTTAACGGTGTTGGTTTTTGCTTTATGAAGGACTACTTTTTTAAATTTCAAATATAATGAGACTTTTTTGAAGAAATAAATAACCCTCTGTATTATTATTATTTTACCCAAGTAAATAAACCGCTAAAAACCCTGTATACGCACATATGAATAAATATACAAAAAATCAACCAAACGCCACGGTATTACAGTACGAAACGATCAGTTCATCACCAACTTTGAAAACATCAAACAAATTCCCCAACTCTTCATCAGGGTTTGGACTCACTGAATTGTTCAAATAGCAATAAACTTTAAACCCAATTTTCAATTCCAAAAACTTGATGATTGAATTAAATTTTGAATTTTTGGAAATTTTGAAAACAGTTGGTTTTATTTGATTTATTGAACCTATTGATTTAAACCTAATTTGAACTTTTTCAACTGTAGGTTTTGAGATTGATATCAATTTGGATGTTGTTTTTGTTGGTAGCTTGGATAATAAGATGGATTGGTTCATTGTTATTTTTGTTTTCGTTAATTGTGGATCATTTTGAATTGTTTTCGTATTGGTGTCTTCATTTGTTGAATCTGTAGTCTCGTCTTCTTCTTCTTTTAATATCTGTGTGGGTTTTGTCAATTGATGTTTGTCTTTGTTTGACCCAACTTTGATGTTTAGTTCCAATAAGGAACTTTCCAAATTGGTTAACCTCTGTTTATCATTTTCGTCGTCTATCATCCTGTTCTGAGATTCAATCTCAGTTGTTTATTAATGATTGCTAAAGGAGAGAAGTTTTAGAAACTGGTTCTAATACTACCCAAGCCTGAATTCCTACAAATCAGCTAATGTAATTAATTTACTCTATCTACAGAATAGAAAGCTTCAAATACGCACGGCGGTGAAATTTATAGCATCATCTCCCATGCGGCTCTGTTTATTTTTTTTTTTTTTTTCCCTAATGATTTAGAATTAAAGGATAACATTTTCACGTATATACATTATTAACAGTAGATAATAATAAATTACTGGGAGGAGAAACTAGTTATTAGAATAAGCCTCTGTCAATTTATTAAAATGATCTTTTTCAATTTGTCCTAAATTATTGTCATTGTCAACTTCATTTAAAATCGTTAAAATCAAGAAGAAATTATTGTACAAAAAAATCTCTCTCTTTTTCACATCCAACGACTGACTTAATTTAATTAAAGTATTTTCAAATTCGTTTCTTAATCTGGATATGGAATTAGTTAACGGTTCTGATGTTTCCAATTCAAAAGTTAGATTATTTGATAATTGTAGTAGATTCAACAGCAATATACCAAAATTTTGCGATAGATTCAATGGAATCATTAAATTTTTGTTTATTGATTTGATTAAAACAGAAGAAGAAATTGATTTTTTCAAATTTGAACAGTTTAAATCAACCAATTTTTGGAACTTTGGCCACAGAATAATCAATTGCATATTCAAATAATCTTCCATAACGGGTATTCTACGATGTTGTAACTCGTACTCCATCGATTGGCAAGATCTAATAATGATTAATAAACCAAATAAATCAAAGGAGTCATTGCTGAGGAATTGAGTGTAACTGAAACCAAGTTGATAAACAGGTTGGAAGATAATCTTGGAGATATCCAAGATTTCTTCCGATTTGGTAATTGAGAAAAATTCGTTCAAAAATAGATATTCAGTGGAACTGTTATCCAACAATGCCTGATTGAAATTCTTGAATGCATTTTCAATCCAATATTTAGTGTTATTAGTTTCAGCGATTTGTGCCAACATGACAGTTTCATCCTGTTTTGACATTGTGTCCAATCTTTTCGTTAAATTGATTAAATATTCGTTCAATGAAACTGTTTCTGATTTTGCATTTGATGATAAAGATGAAGATGAAATCGAAGAAGATGATAAACCGAAAAACAAGGACGATGAAGTTGATGCACCATTTGAGTCCTCCTCAGAAGAGCCCAATAATACATTCTTATCGATTCTATAAAGCTTCAATTTTTCTAGAGATGATAAATATTTAACGAAATTTTGATAGTAGTACCATCTCATTGTAAGACAATAAGCTGATTTCAATTCGCTTGCCAATTTGGCATGTTTGTCTTGCAAGAAAGAGAAAATTTCTTTAACATCAAGTAACTCCTTTTGAATAACTTGTGAAGATATGGATTGCCTTCTTAAAAGTTTTATTTGTGAAACTATAAAATCTCTAATTCTTTCAATTGTTTTAAACTCCATCAATTCTAACAATTTGATTAAGTCCGATAAACTTTGAATCTTATTACTTGTCACTTCCTCTTTTTCATACTTGGAGTAAATTTCTCTTTTTTCAATTAAAAATCTTATGTTTTCAATCCAATTTTCGTTAATGCTATCGTTTAAAATTGATTTTATAATTTCAGGTGGTATTATCAAATCATTTATAATGGGAGTTAATTTCAAATCGATTTTTTCTTTATCTTGAATCTCAGCGTTTAATAAATTGGATCTATTTTGTAAAAATTCCATTTCTAGGGATAATTTATTTAAATTTTGTTCAAAATTCAATAAATAGTCAAACAAAGGTTTCAAGAAAATTCTTGAATCTTTAATGATTTTTCCATATTGTGTAAAATTATTGTATTTGTCAAGATAATTTAAATTTAGGTACTGTGGATTTAAAGATTGCAAATATCTTAATTCTTGTAAACTGTTCAAATCTCCACTTTGGCTCCTCAATGTATCCAGTAATTGATCCAATTTCTTGTCATCAGTACTACCACTAATACCACTTGTATCATCGTCATCGTTTAATTTGTCAAGGTAGTCAACTTCCCATTCTGGATTCAATTTAGCTTTCAATAATTCAATTGAAGATATATTTGGAGTGTTTATACCGGATATAGAAGGCTGGGTATGTTTTGATATTGATCTTCGTGATATTCTGTGGTTTAGATGTGGACGAGGTGTAGCTACTTGTTCTTGAGTCCTTGACGAATTCGATATGGAACTCCCATTGTTACCAAAAATTTCAAATTGCATAGCTGTATTATTGTTTGTGTCTTTTTTTTTATACAAATATGGTTCTATTTCTATAAGTAATTGTTGAAAACTAATTATAAATAATTGGTTGGTCTAATAACGAATTGAAAAAATAGTTTTATTTTTGTCCAAAAGGTAGACAAAAAAAGTTCTTTCTTTGGACTACTTGTGATATTGTTTTTTTTTTTCCAAACTCTTTCAGATAAGTAAATAAACGAGTTTAATGGGATTTCTTAGTAAGATTCGTGTTAGTATTAAAGTATGCGTCGATTATAAGAATAATAATAATAAAAAAACAAAAAGCGTCGATAGACTAGTGTTATTACATAATCATGGTATTACTATTATTACTATGATTATTATTATTATTATTATCTACTATTATCATTATTATAGCAACCTTTGCAACTTTTTCTTTTATGCTCTTAAATTTTTATCGGTCAATCAATATAATAGTCAAGAATTGAATTGATTTTTTTTCTTTTGAGACTGACTGGGGTTTAAGTTTTACATGAAAATAAGTCGATGATTAAGAACAGGGTCTTTTTGCGGGGAAATTCACTGTTATAATAATTCAAAAGAAAAAGCAAGGAGGAGGAAGAAGAGATGATTAAGATTTTACATGTAGTAGTAACCATGTCTTAATTTATCAGCATCAGGTGTCATGAGAGGTTAGGTACATACATACATATATAGACACCTTTTTTATTTACCGTTTGTGAACCCGACTTGAATGTATGGTATGATGCTAGCAACAAACAAATAGAGTGAAGAATTGATTGCGGCAATCCTAAAAATTTTGTATTGGATTGAGAAGAGAGGAGAAGTTTATTGTTGTTGAACCGAACCACAGTATGTTGTAAGTATACACTATACCCGACACACGACACGGCTGAGTAATAATTATAGTTTTGTATATATCACGTGATGTACAGTAGACGAACACCTTTTAACTGATGAAAATACCCGAATTACCAGTTTTATAAATATAATAATAGAATAAGATAGATGTATGTATATAACATATATATACAACAAGATAAGATAAAGTTATACGAAGGATGATTTTGAGCAGGATGAACGAACGAACGAACGAATGAACGAACGCCAACAAAAAGAGATAGATGGTGGTGATGATGATTCAATCTGTGATTTAATTTAGCTGAGTGAATATAGTGAGAGTGTCAAATGCAAAGGAGGCTATTTTATCTTGAATAAGTTCCATACATCATTTATTGAACAATGTAAATTAAACGAAATGGGGTAAAATCAAATTACAAATGAGGTGAATGGATAGAATAAATACGAATAAAATCGATTTGAATTGTGAATGAAAGAAAGAAAGAAAGAAAAAATAGCTGGGGTTACTTTATAGGCCTAAAAAAGAATTAATACATTTTTGTATTAGATGGAGATTACAAGATATTTTGTTCGTATAACATGAATAAATAAATATATAACATGGTATCTGTTCATAAGGAAAGTGTGTGGTTGTATACATGAATTAATAGAAAGTAAATTATAGATTTTGTCAATCCCGGTGTTTAAGTAAAATGTCCGTTTTCTTCATATATATATATATATATATATATTAATTATACCAGGCCAAAGGGTAAAAGGAAAAAATTGAATTTTTGGCAACAATTTCAATGACGTAAAAACTGAATGAGAATGGGAATGAGAATGTATATATCGTATATGTGTTTATTTTATTAAAGGTGAGCAATAAATGTATATATATATATATATATATATGTATGTATATATAGCCATTCATTCAAACTATAGGTAGATTCACCCTTATAATGAATATACTATGCATAATAGATACTATTTTCACTTTTACTTTTACTTTAGGTTGCTTTGCTTGCTTACTGATTTGATTGATTGATTGATTGGTTCTGGGGGAGGGGGGGGTGGGGTGAGGAGCAATCGGTAGTTTTAACTATAATTAATCAATATTATGTTATGTGGTTTTGAACACTCGGCCGCACCGCACCGCACAAAGGCCAGAAGAACGCACACAAATCTGGAAATTTTCGTGGGGAAAGGCATTGCATTCTCTCAAATCACAAATGAATAATTATCAACCACTGAAAAAGATGTGTGATATTATCATCAAGTGTGTGTTTATAATAGATACATATATATATATATATAGAGGTGGAAGGATATAACTACCTTATATTGTTGTTGATTGTATATAATGTATATCTGTAGAAAAAGAAGAAAGACTCTTTGTATATAATAATCAAGTCAGTCAGTCAGTCAGTCAGTCGAAGTAATAATAATAATTATAATAATTGAAATTAATTCAATTGAATCCCTCACTTTATATTCAATCTTCTTATTGTCTTTTTTTCCCCACAAAAGATCTTCCGCAGAAACAAAACAATCCCTCTGCCTCTCTCCCACAAATAAAAGAAAACAACCTATTCGGATTATTATATCATTCATTAGTTATTCACCATTATACATATTGCATTGTATAATATATATATATACATATATATAAACTATTCACATTTCCTTTCCCCTTTATTTTTAACCATTTTCTTCTTCTTCACCTTCTTAAACCTTTTTACTCTTTTAGATTCATTTCCTTTGTTTGGTTTTTTTCAATTTATTTATTTAATTGGACTCTGTGTGTGAACTGAAACCTCCATTCAAAAGTGTGTTTGTGTGTGTGTGTGTCTTTCACTATATATATATATATATATAACAATAGTAACAGCAACAACAACAACAACAACAACCTGCTCAATTGCAGATAACATTTATAATACACATACACTAACTAAGAATTAAGAAGAGAAAGAATTTGAAAAAAAAAAAGAACAATACAATATAACAAATAGCAAGCAAAACATACAAAAAAATTACATGTTTCCCATATAATATTATTATTACTTACTTTCAATATTCTCAAAATACTCCATAATGTTCAATAACCCAATAACACTTCCTTCGTTGAACAGTGCTTTGAATAATAATTCCTCCCCTACAACAGCAAACAGTACCAATAATAATCATAATAATAATAATAACAACAACCTCAATATCAGCCATCAAGCTTTGTCATCTTCACCCAAATTGAATCATCCAAGTTTACAATTTACCAGTGGTATAGTAACCTCTCAAAATAGGAATCCATTGCAATCCACTACCGATTACTCGTCCCATCATAGTTTCCCATTATTGAATTCAATGAATTTAGGTTTCAATACATTAAACAATTCACAACATCAACCACTTTTGAGCCCAATTAATGGGTTGAATGTTGGTTTGAATGGTTTAAATAGTAATAATAATAATAATAACAACAATAATAACAACAATAATAATACCAATAATGCTATTAGTAGTTTATTGGATGGGTCTACACTGAGCAATGGCACCAACAACAATACCAATAATAATAGTATCACTACAACTGTTCCAAGATCATTACCTGATTCACCAAAAGATTTCCATTCGTCATCAGCAGCAGCAAGTATCAAACAAAATCAAACAATATCTTCACCAACTTCAACATCTTCTTCAATGTCATCTTCAATGGGGAATGACAACGACAACGATAACAATAACAACAAAAAGCCAAAGAAAAGAAGCTCCTCAACTTCAAGTTGCAAAATATCTAAAAGATCAAGAAGAGGTTGTTTAACTTGCCGGTTCCGTAAGAGAAAATGTTGTGAACGTAAACCTGTTTGTCAAGAATGTGGCCGGTTAGGTATAAAGTGTTCATGGATTACAAACGGTTTAGAAAACAAGAATAAATCTAAGAAAAACCCACATTTCTTGAGAAACGATGAATGTTATGACCCATACTTTGGTGTCATTAAGATAATTAGAGGCAAAATCGATTACAGATACCTTGATGGTGTTTTGATTAGCAATAATGCCAATGGGGGTTCCAATACATCCAGAACCAAAAACAACATAAAATTTGAAAGTGGGAGTGAGGATGGGATGGTGGATGATGATGATAATAATAACAACAATGATAACTACAATGATGATAATGATAGTGACGATAATGATGATAATGAAAATGGTGATGACGGTTCAGATAGAAATGGACTTTCAAAACAACAACAGCTACAACAATATCCTGGTGATAATAGTTTAGGCAGAAGATCGGATACTTTTAATCAAAGCAATGGATTATTCACTGGTATTTGAAAGAACAATCTTTTAGTTTTGTTTTTATTTTATTCTTTTTTTAGTTTACGTTATATTTATATACTAAGAAAAAAAAAACAAGAGGTGAATGGTCTTTTATTATTTATTTTACTTTTTTTATTCTTTTTTTATTTTCCTAATCCTGCCTTTTGTTTGGGGTTTCTTTGTGGATGGGATGTGATGGTTTAATGAAACATTGAAACACACAGATAAAGGCTTTCCAGCTTTTTTTATTATGTATTTTTATAATTCATTACGTTTTTTTTATATACACTTAGGTCTGTAGTAAGTAATACAGTTGAAATCATTCACTCAACCAATCAGTCAGCCAGTCAACCTAATAAGTGGGTGTTGGAAAGCGGCTAAAATAAAAATATCTTCCCCTGTCTGAAACATCTCTCCCTTATTCATTTTCAAGTTTATTTTTGCGGGGGTGGTGGTGGGTTTGGTGGCTAAAAGCGAAAAAGGCTAGATACAAAGAGAGACGATGATGGATCTTTTCTCATAGTTTATTTCTTTTTTGCTTTCTTGAACTTATCTCATTCTCGGTGTTATTATGTACATGGATGGTTTTCAGGTCAATCATCAGAACTAAATTTAAGAATTAGCACCGCCTATCGGTGGTTTTTTTAAATGTGATGTAAAGTGAAGTAAATTTGGTTAAAAAAAAAAACAAGAATCAGTCATACAGCCGAAAAGAGATGCAGACGAAGTGTTGCCTGTTTTGTGTATGGATGCTGGGGAGGGGGAAGAAGGGTAGATGGGAGGAGAAAACCGAGACAGAAAAGAAAAAAAGAGGGGGTGAGAAAAAAGATCATCATCACAGGTTGAAGGGATCGTGGATCGAGTGTCGAGACGGTCGAAAAAGGACTCCGAGGCGTTGTACTTAGTCTACACCTCTTTAACGAACAATTGAAAAGAATAATGAGAAAAAAAACAGTATAATTCCAATTCGCTTACATATTAAGCGTAGATAGCAAAATTTATCGTCTTTATAATAGCATCTCTACATATATAGTTGCATCATCTATCAACATTGGAATTCAGCATTTTTAACCAAAATGGGAATTGATTCAATGTAATTAATGAATAATATGTTCATACTATTGTTATTAGTTTAATTTACTATTGTATAGTTTTAGTTCTTCAAAAGAAGGAAGTAAAAGTTAAAAAATTAAAGGACAAATCCAATATTTGGACGAGTCCGGAGTCGAACCGGAGACCTCTCGCATGCTAAGCGAGCGCGCTACCAACTACGCCACACGCCCTTTAATTGACAATGTAAGATATCCATCCTACATTCTCATCCCTACTACAGTTAACTAACTGTCCCTTTTTATCCCTTATCTATTGTTACATTTCTTATCTCTTTGTTTTAACTCCCGTCTGTTGAATTGTTCCTTTATGATTTTTACTATATATAGTTGTGTATTTCCCATATGTTTAGTCAGATTCCTTTCCTATCGATTATAAGAAAGGGCATCAAAGAGAATATCAATTTATTACTCATTCAGTTTTAAATAACTATCGAACCCTTTCAGACAATATGATGATTTGATCGTTATTTAAAACTGCTTGAAATTAATCAAAAGTATTTGAAATAAAAATTGATATTTTATTTGATGACTTCTATCTTAATCTATAGGAGAAGTAACTAAATAGGTATAAAGAGTAACTAGAAATATATATAGTAAGAATGTAGAGTGTCGACGTCGTTGTCGGCAACTCGAAGGTATTTCCTAATTTAGTAATCTCAAAATAAACGTCTGAATAAGGGAGGCGCCGCACCATTAGAAGGTCGGCGTCGCATCAAGAAGACGACGTAATCTATCTGGAGGTGGAATCCCATCTCCCTTCTCGAAAAAACTCGTCCACGAGTTTCAGTGGCAACAGTGTTGATAGAACGGTTAGGAGTAGCAGCAGTAGAGGTAGGGCTGGTAACATTAAGAACTTGTGCATTACTTAGTAGGGCGTCCTGGAGATCAGTATCTGCTAACTCAAATTCTTAATAACTAATAGTGGAAGTGTAGCCAGGGTGGCAATCCTTCCAGCCAACAGTAATTGTTTGCTG
>PPKI02000074.1:0-57065 GCA_003707645.2 Ogataea trehalophila
TGAACTCACTTAGTATGTAGCTCATACTATTTTAAATTACCCCGAGGAGGTATCCATGACTAAGCTACCTTGGATGATAGCCGTGCTACTCATACCCATAAAGAGGTAGGGATACTAGGAATGGGTAGATAATGTTTTCTCAATCCTCGATATTTGGTTTAGCCAAAAAAAGTATACAGATTCAGTAAACTTTAAATGGAAATATTAATAATAATGACATATCTGAACTGATACACACAAATTAAGGATATCTTAACATGTATAAGTAGCATCGAATTTAGTCGTTTGGTCTAGTGGTTACGACGTCCCCTTCACACGGGGAAGGTCGCGAGTTCGAACCTCGCACCGACTACATTTTTGTTAATTACTTTTTTTTTGAGGTTTAATTAATTAAAAATGTCAATAGAATCGTAACTTTGAGGTGTGACATTCTTTTTTTGTTGCTTATATGTTTATGATAAGTACCTTCATCATTAAATCCAGCCGGGTGTTTGATTTTGGTATATTGACAAGATATTAGTAGTAGCCACCAGTAGTCTTGCTAATCCGCTTTTATCATGAGATCATATCCTTCTTTTTTCGAGCATTGTCAAACCTCTGCACTTCTTCTTTTTTCTGTTTTGGCAAAACAATTTGCTTTCGCACGCAACATTCAAATAATAAAAATAAAAAAAATTTTCTTAGGAAGACTCAGAAAAACTAAAAATTTTCAAATCAGTAAGTCAAGAAAGTATGTATAGTATGTATACACTTCATTGAAAGGACTTTTTTGTTTTGATAGATAACCTTCAAGAACATTGAAATTCGTTCATTCATTTACAACAACAATCACAAATGTCTGAAGAATATATGATCAAGCCAGAGAACGTTGCTTCCACCAATGATACCTCAGAATGGCCGTTACTATTAAAGAACTACGATAAGTTACTAGTGAGATCCGGACATTACACCCCAATCCCAGCAGGTTGTTCTCCACACAAGAGAGATTTAAAGAATTATGTTGCATCAGGTATAATCAACTTGGACAAACCTTCTAACCCTTCTTCTCACGAAGTTGTTGCTTGGATCAAGAGAATTTTAAGAGTTGAAAAAACCGGTCACTCTGGTACTTTAGATCCAAAAGTTACTGGTTGTTTGATTGTTTGTGTTGACAGAGCCACAAGACTAGTTAAATCCCAACAGGGTGCTGGTAAGGAATATGTTTGTATCGTTAGATTACACGATGCCTTGAAAGATGAAAAGGATATGGGTAGAGGTTTAGAAAACTTGACTGGTGCCTTATTCCAAAGACCACCTTTAATCTCTGCTGTTAAGAGACAATTGAGAGTGAGAACCATTTATGACTCCAAATTATTTGAATTTGATAACAAAAGAGGTTTAGGTGTCTTTTGGGCTTCCTGTGAAGCTGGTACATATATGAGAACTTTATGTGTCCATTTAGGTATGCTGTTAGGTGTTGGTGGTCACATGCAAGAATTGAGAAGAGTTAGATCCGGTGCCCTTTGTGAAAACGACAACTTGGTTACCTTACACGATGTTATGGATGCTCAATGGGTTTACGATAACTCAAGAGATGAATCATACTTAAGAAAGATCATTTCGCCATTAGAAACTTTATTAGTTGGTTACAAGAGAGTTGTTGTCAAGGACTCTGCTGTTAACTCTGTTTGTTACGGTGCAAAGTTGATGATTCCTGGTTTATTAAGATACGAAGAAGGCATTGAATTATACGACGAAGTTGTTTTAATGACCACCAAGGGTGAAGCCATTGCTATTGGTATTGCTCAAATGACCACTGTTGATTTAGCTTCTTGTGATCACGGGATTGTTGCTAAGGTCAAGAGATGTATTATGGAAAGAGACACTTACCCTAGAAGATGGGGACTTGGTCCAGTTGCTTTAAAGAAGAAACAAATGAAGTCTGATGGTAAACTAGATCAATACGGTAGACCAAATGAATCCACTCCAGAATCATGGAAGAAAGAATATGTTAGTCATGAAAATGCTGTCCCACCTGCTGTTCCAGCTGATAAATTAAAGGACCCAGAAGTTCAAAAATCAAAGGGTTCTTTATTAGAAAAGAAAGAAGACAAAGAAGAAGTCTCTGAACCAAAGAAGGAAAAGAAAGAGAAGAAGGACAAGAAGGAAAAGAAGGATAAAAAGGAAAAGAAAGAAAAGAAGAGAAAGGCCGAAGACGGTGAAGAAGGTGAAGAAAAGGCTGAAAAGAAGAAGAAGAAGAAGTCCAAGGATTAGACGTGTTGAAACTTATATCAGCCATTTCACTCGCCTATCTGTTTGCTTGTTTGTTGTTGTTTTACTGGATACAGTCGATTGTTAATATAACCAATATCACGCTTTTTTTCATATTAATTTATGGAAAGATAATAAAATTAATACTTGGGTTTATTTTTTATTGTACTTTCATGAGAAAAAGTGATAATGAAAGGAATCCTTTTATATAGTTTCATAGTGGTTAATAATGCCCTTGCCATTTGGGGGATGCCACTGTTGTACACTCTCACACCATCACTATTTTTTATTTGTTAGTTAGTTTCGTTTATATTTTTTTTATTGTTACTATTTTATTACTAGTATATCATCTTAGTTGAATCGTTCGAATCGTTCCATAAACTTAAAAATTACAGTACTAATATAATACCAGATAAACAGAAAATGGCTCTGAAATTACAATCGACGCCAAATGACGTCGGAATACGGAATTTCTGCGTCGATATATGCGCAGTCTTCTCTTTGTTAAACTGCAAGTTTTATGAATTGCGGCCGATGCTATTCATTAATAAGCATTCGTAAAAATACTCTTTGTTAACTTTGTATTTAAGAGCAACTACCTGCAACTATCGAAAGAAGCCATCGCTCTGTTATATAAAATACTGAACCATCAAACTACACTTGTCTTATACAACAAATAAAAACATTAATGTCTTGGGACGGGTTTAAGAAGGTGGTTTCCAGAGCGGGTGCATCCGTAAGTACTCCTATAATCACACATCAGTTTCCTTGAAATGGTCCATACCAAACCGCTTACACCAAAGATTATAATTGCAGCGCCAAATGAATAGTGATTTGAATTAGCTTAACTAATACTAACATAAACTTGTTACTGCAACATTTTAAATATAGGTTACTGTGAGAGCTGCAGATAAAATCATGGATAAAGAGTATGATCTTGAAGAAAGAAGGTATAAATCATTAGAGAAAGCTGGTACTGAATTACAAAAGGAAACTAAAGGTTACTTAGATGCTTTAAGAGCAGTGACGGCTTCTCAAGTTGGTATGGCTGAAATCATCAACAATTTGTACGAAGATGCTAGAGCCGTTGGTGGTCCAAACATTGGTGGGCTGTACTTACAAGCTGTTCAAGAATACGACTCTGAAACTGTGAAACAATTGGATGGTCCATTTAGAGAAACAGTTTTGGATCCAATCACTAAATTTGGCTCATACTTCACTGAAGTCAACGAAGCCATTAAGAAAAGAGCACACAAGAAAGTTGACTATGAACAAAGCAAAGCTAAAGTCAGAAGACTAGTTGATAAGCCAGCTAAGGATGTTGCCAAATTACCAAGAGCTGAAAGAGAATTAGCTTTGGCTAAAGACATTTACGATGACTTAAACAATCAACTAAAACAAGAATTACCACAATTAGTGGACTTGAGAGTTCCTTACTTTGACCCATCCTTTGAAGCTTTGGTGAAGATTCAACTGAGATTCTGTACCGAAGGTTATGCTAGACTAGCACAAGTCCAACAGTACTTGGACCAATCCAGTAGAGATGAGTACGCTAATGGTCTACTGGATGGTAAAATTGATCAATTGTTGGGTGAGATGAGTAAGTTAAATATCTGTGCTTTGGGTATCAAATAAGATCAAGCCCCCATATTTTTTTTTCAATTCAACTTATCTTTTATTTTTGCAATGATCTTGTTTGTTTATGTATTTGTATATTGTTAATATACTCAATTTTATGCCTCCTAATCTCTATAAAACTCAATCCCTGTTTTTCTTTTTTGGTTTACCTTTGTTTTACGAAAGATAATTTAGGATAATAATTGAGAGGCCTAATGGAGGTATGAGGATACAGCAACCCTCAAATCAAATCACTGGCCATACACAACGTGTTGTACAGAACTTGTTGTTACGCAGAAATAAACAACACAGTTGACTATGTTTGAGTGAAGTTACTCTTTCTTTGAAATTATCAGACGATCGACGTAATTTATTACCTCGGGCCGGCTTTCTAGTCTGTTCTAGAAAGTTCTATCGGTAGCGTGCGGCGCACAGTGGCCATTTTTCGAAGAATGGAGCAACTGGTGGACAACTTGATATTTATATCGTTTGATTTGGAAATTTAATGCATAAGACTATTTCATTATTCTTTCTACACAGTACTGGACTCCTCAATTAATTCAATTACTTATATATAATCAACATACAATCAATTAGAATAATAATATCATGGTTAAAGAAACTAAATTATACGATTTATTAGGTGTCTCCCCACAGGCTGGAGATTCCGAACTTAAGAAAGGTTACAGAAAAATGGCCCTTAAGTACCATCCTGATAAGAATCCATCACCAGAAGCTGCTGAATTATTTAAAGAAGTTTCAGAAGCTTATGAAATTTTGTCCGATGCTGACAAAAGAGAAGTTTATGATCAATACGGTTTAGAAGCTGCTAGAGGTAACGCACCTGCAGGTGGTAATCCATTTGGCGGACAGACCGGAGGAGGAGGAGGAGGACATGGATTCTCTCAATCCGATGCCTTCAACATGTTTAATCAATTTGGAGGTTTTGAAGAAATGTTTGGTAGTGGAGCTCGTGGTGGCTCACCATTTGGTGGTGGAGGTATGCCAGGTGGATTCTCTGCTTCATTCGGTGGAGGTGGATTTGGTCAACAACAACAGCACCAACAAAGAAGAGAACCAACAATTGTTGATTTGAACGTTCCATGTTCACTAGAAGATTTGTATAAAGGTACCTTGAAGAAAATGAAGATCAAGAGAAGAGGGGCAAATGGTATGACAGAAGAAAAGATTATTCAAATACAATTGAGACCAGGTTGGAAAGCGGGAACAAAATTATCATATCCAAATGAAGGTGATTATGAAAACGGACAAAGACAAACAATTAGATTTACCGTTGTTGAAAAGCCAAACGATACTTTCAAGAGAGAAGATAACAACTTAAGAACAACAGTCAAGCTATCTTTCAAAGAATCACTATTGGGCTTCCAAAGAGAAATAACTACTTTAGACGGCAGAAAGATTCCATTAAGTAGATCAACTCCAACACAACCAAGTACGACAAACACGTATCCTGGTTTGGGTATGCCTATTTCTAAGACTCCTGGTAAAAGTGGTGATTTAATAATTGACTTCAAAGTCGACTATCCAATCTATTTGTCAGATGATCAAAAGCAAGTAATCAGTGCACACTTTTAGAATTAAAAATAAAATAAATGTGACATTGCCTGTTTATTCTATTATCTGTCCACAAATCTTTCCTGTATATTAATAACTCCATTTCAGTTCATTTCATTACTCTTTTTTTTCATCTTTGTCTTGAAACTCAATTGTTTTAAGATGTTTAAGTATTCAGATACCTTACATATCTTATTTGTTTGCATATCCATCCCACTCCTCTCTGTTCCCTTTCAAACACAAACACAAACACATTACTTTATCTTTCTTTACTTATAGAGTCTTGTACGTTTCATTACACATACACACATATATATATATATACATAGCTTGCTCTTTAAAATATAATATTTATTCTGTCTTTTTGCTTTATGCACATACCAACCAACCAACCAACCAATCAGCCAGTTGTAGAATCAGCCTTATCTTATCATTATCATTATCGACGCATCGATCGGCTAGAATATAAATTGTAGCATAGCCCAAAAGGTAATTAGTCAACTCACACTCTTTTTTCCAGTAAACACAAAAAACTGGATTTCCAACATGAGTATAGCCAATATGGATGTAGGTGCAATAACTTTAGCAGATAGGGAAGGATTAATTATTGAAACAGTACCCTATTCAAAGTGACTTTGAGAGATCAAGAAGAAGTTTCATAGCACCTAATTGAGAGATATATAGAAGCAAGGAAAGCATAAAAGAGTAGAAAGAAGATTGACAATTATTAACTCACACCAAAATTAGCATATTCCATTTAAGATACTCATAATTACACTATCTTCCCCAACTGAAAGTAAAAAAAGAACAACAGCCTTCCAGCCTAGTGAACTTTCAGAAACAATTCAAACACAGAAGGTATAAAATAAAGATGTCAGTTATATTAGCCTCTGCAGGTTACGACCATACGATTAGATTTTGGGAAGCCCTTACTGGTGTTTGTTCAAGAACAATTCAACATTCGGACTCTCAAGTGAACAGACTTGAGATAACATCCGATAAAAAATTCTTAGCAGCTGCAGGAAATTCCAAAGTTAGATTATACGACATTAGATCAACGAATCCAAATCCAGTCACTTCATTCGAAGGCCACACAGGTAATGTGACCAGTATTGCCTTCCAGATCGACAATAAATGGATGTGCTCATCTTCAGAGGACGGGACTGTTAAAGTTTGGGATGTGAGGTCACCAAGTGTGCAAAGAAACTACAAACATAACTGTCCTGTTAATGAAGTGATTATCCATCCCAATCAAGGTGAACTAATATCGTGTGATCAGAACGGTAATGTTCGGATATGGGACCTTGGTGAGAACAAATGCACCCATCAATTGATACCTGAAGATGATATCAGTATTCAATCTATTTCTTGTGCTAGCGATGGATCAATGTTAGTTGCTGGTAATAATAAGGGAAATTGCTATGTTTGGGAAATGAAGAACAATAGAGATCAAACGCTTTTGAAACCGGTTAATAAATTCAAATCCCATTCAAAGTATATTACAAGGGTGTTGTTGAGTTCAGACTGTAAACATTTATCAACTTGCTCTGCTGATCATACAACTAGAATCTGGTCAACACAGGATAATTTTGCCCTGGAGACAACTTTAAGAGGACATCAACGGTGGGTTTGGGATTGCGCCTTTAGCGCTGATAGTGCATATTTGGTGACTGCTTGTTCTGATCATTATGTTAGGTTATGGGACTTGAGTACGAGTGAGACAGTGAGACAGTACAATGGGCACAATAAAGGTGTTATTTGCGTTGCGCTGAATGATGTATAGTAAGGTTATATTCATTCAATTTTACATAGATTTATGTTTTCGAATATTTTCTCTTTCTTCACAATGAATAAGAACTAGAAGGTTTTAAAAGTTTTTCATAAAAAAGATTGAAAGCAAGTGGTTTTGACATATACATAGATATTTAATCATAAACTGATTTATTCAGTATCAGCAATTCTGAAAACAAGTTTTTCACGGCTAACTTTATCGTTTCTTAGTAAGGAGAGACCCAAATCAACAGAAGCTAAACCACCATCTAAAACCTTGTAAGGAATGTGCTTCAAAGTACCATCATTAACAAATTTACCAATTTGGGACCAAAATTCCAAATGATTAGCAGCCATTTCTGGGGAAGAACGAACTATATAACCGTTCCAATCAGTATCTTCACCTCTAGCAAGGTAAGCCAAAGAACTAGAAGCAGTAACATTATCTCTTGGATTTGTGACATCATCATCTCCAAGCATCAACAAGTTATCAACAAATGAATTCTTGGTAGAAGACAAGGAATCATAAGTAGAGTTGAAAGTCTCTTTAGATGAGATAGTATCGAAACCATAAATTAAATCATCGCCACCAGCAGCTTTGATTTGTTCAACAACATCAGAATCATGATAATCAAAACACTTATCAGCACCGTATTCTTTGATCAAGAAATCGTGGTTTTTTGCCGAAGCAACTGCGTAGACAGTTAAACCAAAAATTTTCTTAGCGATTTGAATGGCAACTTGACCAGTGGCAGTGGCACCTCCCCAAATAACAATAGACTTACCAGCTTGGTGAGACTTGTCAAACTTCAAACCTAATCTGTTGTAGTATGCTAAACCCACAGTGACTAAAGCTAAAGTAATGGTGGATGCACCTTCAAAAGTCTTGACAACAGCAGGCTTAGCGACCAAGTTAGAAGCATCGTCAACTAATGGAGTGTCGTACTTAATTGACAAAAATGGATCAACTAAGACGTATTCTTGGAAAGAACCACCAGTAGGTTGAGGGGCATAACCACCATGGGTGAATGAAGAAATGGTATCACCAACTTTGAAACCTTGAACCTTGTCACCAACTGCAGCAATAACACCCGCAGCATCAGTACCTGGAATACAACCTTTCTTACCCAAATCAAAAACAATATGCTTCCAATCAGTAGGGTTGAAAGCATTGGACTTAACCTTCAATAGGATATCGTTTGGACCAGGGGTTGGTGTTGCAACTTGCTGAATCTCAGTTAATTTCAAGTCCTCTTTGAGACCAGTGAAAACGGAAGCTTTGTGAGAAGACATATTTGGTTTTAATTTTAGTTTTGTCAATTTTATCGTTCAGTCTTTGTTTCTTTTCTTAAGAAATCAATTGTTTTGAAATAAGTTCAATTGATATTTTACAATATATTTTTCCCAACTAAATGTTTGAAATTACAGATGTTTATATACTTTTCAACTAAAGGAATAGTGAGAGATTCTATAGTTTCTAAATTTCACTTACACCGATTAGTAATTACCATATTTATCCCTGCACTTATACTAATTAGTAAGCTTTCTCAGCCGCTTGAGGTAGCTTACAAGGCTGTGAAGAAAGGTCTAACGAACTGATTGGTTAGTTTGAAAGTTAGAATGTTTAGCAAATATGCGCTTATTTCAGTGTGGTGTGGAGTTTCATGTGTATGATAATTTACACAATAATTAAATATGGGGGAACAATCATGGGGGAGTAAGGTGAATAATAATTGAAATTGATCGGAATGTTTTGAAATGTCCCGCTTACGCATTGCGTGGTGCTTGAGAGAGTGAGAATAGGCAACAACTACTATACATTATACACCTAAAAAGTCACTATTCTACACATATAATCTTTTTCACCCCATTCAGCATCAAAAAGCTCTTCTTTCACAAGTAAATACTATCTCCTATATTCTACTAAAGACAAAGACAGGTCAATTGGGTATCTAGATTTTGTAGATTACGTCAGCGTATATTTGTAAAGTCATTGGAAATCAACATAAACAGACGATCAAATATGTGTTTCAGTGCCTTCAGCCTCGTTGTTGAATCCACGACATCCACCCAAAATGGTACTTTTTGTTGTTAACCAACTGGTGTTGTTCTTCTCAAGATTTAATTAAGGCTTGATTAGGTACGATAAATAATAAGAGTCAGAATAACACAAGGTAATCACTTACATAGTTGATACTATGCTCCTTAAGTTATACTATATTTTATAGAAGATCATCTGATAACAGAAATTAAATTTCCCCTTTTTTCTTTTTACTTGATTTTAACTATAATCAAAATGGCGGGCACAGTAACAGGAATTATAGCAGGTGCTAACCCATTGGAGTACTCATCCAGCAGCCCGTATACACTGTTTTTCTTTCAAGCAATAATCATCATTGTTTTTGCTCAATTGATATACATACCATTATCATGGATCAAACAACCAAGAGTTATTGCTGAAGTCGTTACAGGTATCATTCTAGGACCATCAGTGATGGGCCATATCCCAAATTTTACTAATACAGTTTTCGCAACAGAGTCGATCTCAGGTCTAACACTTACAGCGAATATTGGTGTTTGCTTACTATTATTTATGGTTGGTTGTGAGGTTGATATCCAGTTTATTAGGAAAAACCTCAAGATTGCTTTATCGGTTGGTATCTTTAACATGGCTGTTCCCTTCGGTTTAGGTTGTGCTATATCAGTTGGGTTATGGAACGAGTACAGAAAGCATGATGAATCATTATTAGAAATTGAATTTACGACGTTTATGGTCTTTATAGCTGTTGCCATGTGTATCACTGCATTTCCTGTCCTAGCAAGAATCTTGACAGAGTTGAGATTGGTTAAAGATAGGGTTGGTGTGATTGTTTTAGCGGCCGGTATTACAAATGATCTATTAGGTTGGATTTTATTAGCATTGAGTATCACTCTAGCAAACTCCGAGAAATCAGAAACGACAGCCTATATATGTCTAGTCACTATTGCTTGGTGTTTATTTATTGTCTATCCTGTTAGATGGGCATTACATTACGCTTTGAAAGTTACATTGAAAGACATCGATAATCCTAATGGGCCTTCTCAATTGGGCACGATGATTATTTTAACATTGGTACTTTGCTCTGCGTTCTTTACTGATATTATTGGCGTTCATCCCATCTTTGGTGCTTTTATTATCGGTACTATTGTTCCAAGAGAAAATAACTACGTTATAGCATTAACAGAAAGAATCGAAGATTTGGTTAACATACTTCTTGTCCCACTTTATTTTGCTTTGGCTGGTTTGAATGTTAACTTAGGTTCTTTGGATAAAGGTATCGACTGGGCTTATATCGTTGGTATCATTTCTGTTGCTTTGGCGGGTAAGATATTTGGTGGTTTCGTTGCTGCAAAATTCCATGGTTTGTACTGGAGGGAGTCGTTAACCGTTGGTGTCTTGATGTCATGTAAAGGTATTGTGGAAATCGTTGTTTTGAACACCGGTTTGAAAGCCGGAATTATTTCTCAAAAAACATTCTCAATGTTTATTTTAATGGCTTTAATTACCACTTTTTTGACAACTCCAATGACATTATGGGTGTACCCACAATCTTACAGAGACGAAGTCCAAAGCAAAATAAAAGACAAGGAAAGAGTTGAATTGGAGAAGAGAAGACATTCGACTTCGTCTTCTGGGTCACTTTCTGCAAGAAACACCAAAAATTATGAAGATGTTATATTTGACAGATTAATTTTACCAGTTGATAGTCTTGAAAGTGTTTCTACAAACTTGGTTTTATTAGATCATTTATCAATCCCTACCAAGTTACCTATTCATGGAGTGAATCTCAAATCATTAACTCAACGAACTGCTGATTTGTTGCATGCCTCGATGCTAAAAGAGGGTAACTATAAATCTGATGGACATCGTTTGAATTCAATCTTAAGTATCTTGAAGATTTTCAGTGATCTAAATGCTATTCCATTCTCTTCAGAGATTATATTTTCTTTGCCTAATGATTATCTCAAAACAATGCTGTTGAATTCAAGCTTTTTCCGTAATGATTTGTTAATTTCCACAGTAAACAACCGTGAGTATTATGCAAACCCTGGGATTCTCAATGAATTTGGTGCCTTGTCTAAACTGACAAAATTCCATAAATGTTTGTTCATCAACAACAATCAGCAAATAAGTTCAGAAAATCTCATCGAAGGTGAAATATTAAGTGTCTATGATTCGGCTATTGATACGCAATCTTTACAGTCAAATGAAACTATGCTCAATCCTAATTCGTTTTCAATTACAACACTTAACTTGATTTTGAATAATGTCGAAATGAATTTGCAAGATCTAGTCGCATTGAGGATATTCAGTATAATGGTGGACCACAAGCATATCACTGTTGGTAACATAATCGTTGAGAGTTCCAATAAAATATTGGATGTTATTCAAGCCAATGAATCGATCTTCAAACACCCTAAAGTTAACATAAGTATTCACCAAAGCAAAGAAGCTGAACCTGTCGGAAAGGGCCCTACCGAAACCAAGATGAGTTTCATAGATTTTGTGAAACTTCATTACAAACCAGCTCACACCACTATTAATGACTTGGTTCTAGTTACAAACAATGGACAACGGGATTTATTTGTTAAGGAATTAGTTGATCGTAACGATAAGGTATTAGTTGTGTATTAATGGCTCTTTTGGTATGTTTTTTTTCTTTGTTCCTTTTTTTGGTTTGTCTGTGTACTCTTTTTCTCTGGATTATTTGGCGTAATATTCAACTTTCCTTTTTTTTATCTAGCGTTTATATATGCTTTTCTTACTGGTTTTTATGATACAATCGAAGAAGTTTGTTATTCGTGCTCCATTTGAAGTTCTGCTTGTGTTCTTCCCACTTTCGTGCGCATGCTTGATTTTTGCTTTCACTGTTCATCCACACAGAATCGTACTTAAAACAAATTTTAATGAACATGTTCATTGAGTTAAATAGGTCATATATATATGTTCCTACTAATGGTTTTCAGCTGAACAGCTATAATTTGATGCAAATAAAGGAAAGTCTATTCTAAAAGAAATGAAGTTCTATAATTATTAATGTGTATATAAAAGTACATAATATTGAGGGCGAAGAAAAATCTACTGAAATTCGTCGGCAGCGTCAGCAGAGGCCTTAGCAACTTGCATAACATTATCCCAATTAGTTCTAAGTAAGACAAATACTTCAGCACATGTTAACAGAAAGACACAAGTTGTTAAACCTAACCACATCCCAACAATTTCAAAATCATATTTGAATGCCAATATATAGGCAAGTGGTAAACCAATGATATAATAAGAAACTAAATTTAACATGGATCCAATATCTTGTTTTCTTTGAGATCTTAACAGCCCGGCTGAAGTGACGTTTAAAGTATCATAACATTGAGTGACAAACAAAATTGGTAACACTTTGTAACAATTAACGGCAACTTCTTCATCATCGGTGAAGATCTTGGTTATTGGAACCATGAAAACCATTAAAAGGACACAGTTTAAGAAACCTAATATAACAGCACCTTTCATACATAAATGTGTTGATTTGATGGCATTTTCTTTATCACCTGATCCAATTAACTGTCCAATTCTAGTGGAAACTGCGCATGCTAAGGCAAATGGAATTTGAAATATTAATGAACCAGCGGCTGAGCAAATCGATTGAACTGCTAGATTAACTTCACCGAAATATGAAGCTGCCAATGACATTATTTCAAATGCAAAATATTCAGCTTCGACGGCAACCAGTGAAAACAAAGCCAAGTATATTTGTTCGGATAAGTTGGAAAACATAACTTTATATCTAAACCCGTTCCAACATTTCAAACCATCAACGAAAACGATATAAAAAAGAAGGATTAATGCCATTAACCAATAACTCAAAGCAACAACGATTGGTGCTCCAATGTAACCAAATCCAAATGTAAACACAAACAAATAAGTCATTAATAAACTTAATGGAGCCACAATTAATAAGGTATATGTAGAAGCATGGAAAATTTTCTGTGCTTGTAGGAATCTTTTACCCAATTCAAAGATCAACAAACCTGGTACACCAAAAGTAACAGCTCTTAAATAATCCTGTGCCAACTTAGACAATTTATCATCAGGTTGCAAAAAATTTAAAATTGGTTCACTGTTCCAGCAAATGAAAACCATTGGTAACAGCATAATCACATTAACCATCAAGTTTTTCTGCACGCTTTCACCAACCTGATGATAATTTCCCGCACCGAAAGCATGTGGAGCAAATGAATCAATGGCAGTAACAGCACCCTGAATGACACCAAGGTAGGTTATGTTCATGTACATTGTTGCCAAACTAGCTGCTCCCAAAGCGAGTGTTGAAACTCTGGAAATGACGAGTAATGGTGAAACACTGAGAAAATATTGTAAGAAAAAGGCAATTATTAATGGTGATCCAGTATTAGCAATAATTTTCATTTCAGAGATTGGTGTTATTGGTTCGAACGTTTTGGATGTATTTTCATCATCTTCATTAATTGTCTGTTGTTGTTCATTGTCAATTGATAAGTAGTTATTATTGTTGTTGATGTCAGAAGTTACCTCCACCGTTGTAGCTTTCAATAATAATGTAGATTCATCTGACATGTTGACTTGATACTATAAAATTAGAAGCTTGTCTATATAGCGGCGTCTATTATGTAAACGAATTATCTGTTTTGTGTGTATAATGGATCAGAATTATCTGATAAGGGATTGATAAATTATTTTTCAAATAGAATTTTAGAAATGTTACCGCTGCTTTCTCTTGTTATATCCCGATTTGGCAAAGCAAAAAAACTTGAGTTTGATTACATCATCATTCATTAACATATTAGCACAGGGATCACAGGACCCCTATTTATTGATCTATAAAATACTTATAAATAAACTACTACCATATTAATTTATCAGCCATATTAAACCTCGTAACATTCTCCAACCCATCAGATCCATCTAGTGAATGCTTTTTTAAAACTTTACTAGCTCTAGTTTCTTCCAAAGATGGAGGTATTACTTCTCCTTCATCGTAGAACAACTTCCTCGTAGAATTACTGTTAATGTTAGTCAAGGTGACGTTAGGATCACCCTTTACATAATCATTCAAAGGCTGTAATTGCATCTGCTGTTTACTTGGCGCTGACCTTAGAATCTTATTTGACCATTGTAACAGAATCAATGAAAGAATCAGCCTTAAAAAGACCACCAATGAGAATGCAAAAACAATCAGTAATAAACCAAGGGGGTTGATACCTTTATTGTCGTCATCGTGATGATACAAAAAATATTTTATCCACGGATATATTGTCATTTTAATAACAACAACAATGATAGTAAATAAAGGTAAACCTGTTCTTTTCAAAAGCATCTCTGGGTATTCGTCGATTGTTGAATCATTGGCTCCTTCATTGTTATGGGTCGTTAACAGATTCGATTTGAAAGAGTTTACATAGTCAGTTGATAATATCGTAGTAAAACGTTGATAAATTCTTGGTTTGATACGGTTGAATTTGGCAATGTATGAATGTTTAAGCCAATCAACCAATACTTCGGAGCCAATTACGATGAACATTGGCCCCATTAGTAATCCAATCCAATCGTTGACATTCTTAGAAAACGTTAATTGAGAGTACCAAGAATGTGGTTTCAAACTGTTGAATAACCCATTGTTCGAAGTATTATTGGTGAAGATTTGAAATAAGTTTCTTGATAATATGATCAGAAGCATTGTGAATAGTTGGAATCTCTCGGTTAAATCAGCACATGATATTTGAAATAACCCCTCACGTTCACTTCTTTTGAAGACTGCACCTTTCAATTCAGCAAATTGGTTTGATAGAATCAATGTCAACAAAGCATTCGAATATGAGTTTATGGCAACGTTCAATGCCATCACTTGATAAACTAAGACATATGAATGCAACAATAAATAACAAACGGTGATGGCGGAAATTATCGTCAAGTTGATCATTTGTTTATAGTTTATTGACGTTATATTCGATTGGTACAAGATTTTCATCATATCTTGACCCACTGCACTCAATAACTTATCGGCAATTTCTAAAACACCAACCATGAAGTACAATTTAACTGCTGTACCGGATCTGATATTATGATAAATTCTGGATGAATCCATCCCACCTAAATGATACAAACTTATTAGGATTAGCATGACAGTAATCAAATCATTTTTCAATTTTGAAAATCTATGTAATTTTGCATCTTTGTTAATAAAAAAAGTTTTGATAAACAAATAGGAATGTATTAGGAACCTCAACGGCACAATAGTTAACATTTTCAAAACAACTATTGAACAGTACAGCAATCCAAACGACATAAACGACTCTAAATAAATAGGTAATTTAATAAAGTTTAATAAAAGTTCAGAACTGATTAAAGTTTCCTCCTTTGCAGTTGAATTTATTGCTGCAGTTTCTTTTGATGTGTCTTTCAGTGTAGGTATGTTTAATTCAACCATTAGTAATTTCCATAGTGTCATCCCTGAACCGCTTGATTGTTTGCTATTATTATTATTATGACTAGTGTTATTGCTTTCTGTTGGATGTAATGAAGTTGATGATGTTGCTGTGGAATGCAGTAGGATATTCGATATGCTTGAGCTGGTACGAGGTCTGGGCTGACTATGACTATTACTACGGCCATTTCGACTTTGAGAGCTGACTTCATTGTTATTAATTAAAGCATTTGTTGGACTGAGGATAGGTGGTGCTGATAATGGGACTTGGCTTTGTAATTGTGAAGACAATATACTTGTTGATGATCTTTTTCGGCTTTGATTTCTGGTTAAGTTCGGAGAAGATGTTGGCGTTGCAATTGGGAATTGGCTATTATGCGCACTACTAGAAGTAGAAACAGCAGCAATGTTAGATCCATTGGAATTAACCTTTTCTTTTGGGAATGATACTTCATCGGCAGAAACCAACGAGGAGGCTGATGATGAGATAGCATTACTTGAAAATCGTCCTAAACCTGACTCTAATTCCCCCAGTATAGGAGATTGAAACTGCTGTGTTGCTGCTGACATGAAAGGAAAGACAAATATTAATTAATTTTCTAAATAGGATAAATATAGATTATATTGCGGCCTATTAGGTATATCTATAATTCACTATTATTTTATTACTTGTAGGTTTAAATCTTATCATTAAGAGAAGATTATAAGGGCTGTTGGTTGTACTTTTCCTAAATGCGATCCAATGCGAGATGCGGTCGATAGAACTCTATTTTCAAGAAAAACAAACAACAAAAAGACGATCGACCTATACATCACGTGCTCTACATTAGCTGATTTAGACTATTAGAAAGGCTGATCTTTTTTGTTTGCACTGCCTTGTGTTTTTAATTGGCTGTATCTTGTCTCTTTACTGTGATGATCCCAACCCTGGCAATTGACTGACTCTCTCTGTTCTCTTTCTCTTTTCTCCTTTCTCCTTTTCCAATCGTGGAGGAGGAGGTCTGGACTATAAATACCCCTACATTTTGACCATTAAAAGGGCCTGTTTGGTTTGTTTTCTTTTCTCATACTAATAATTTTACCCCATATGATCTTGCAAAGTATCAGTTTTATATTACTTAAACGATTTCAATACAATATAATTAATCAACAACAAATAATTTTGGTTTATTAGAGTAGATCTTTCACTCTCTCTTTATTTGTATAGTATAGACAGATTTCAAGCTGAAACTGAAATTGCCTATATAACATAACATTATATACCAATCTCCAACACACAGGAATTAAAACAAAATGATTCAAACATCTGGAATGCAATCACAATCCTCTCAACCTACAACTAAATCACTCTCCATATCGTCCACTTGTTCATCAACATCCTCTAATTTAACGACATCACATAATGAAAATACAATTACCATATACGACCTATTGCCGATCATAGAACCATACCAAGCTAAATCAACAATGACCCCTAAAGAATCGAGTACACTTGTTTACCAACTAATCGAAAAACTAATGGAATACAACTGTGACAAGCAATCTTTACAGTACATGTCAAGATACTTCTCCGTTCAAAGTTACACCGAATTGGAAACTGAAAGAATTATAAATCACTACTGCGCTTACCCTTTGTGCCATTACTACAATGATAAAAAAATTAAAGAAGTTTGCGTTAATCAATTGGTCAACGAACTAAGATTACCAAGTTCATACAATTCGAAGTTTTGCTGTAAGAGACATTATCAATGTTCACAATTTTACAAAAAACAGTTATCCCCAGAGGCTCTATTTTCAAGAACAAATTTAAACCTTCCATTCAATCATCCAAAATCTTTTGAAAGGTCAATTATATTATTAGATGACGTTTTCGAAATTCGTGATTCTAACCAAGTTGTTGAAATTATTGACTTGTTGAAAGAAATGAAAGTTGATGATCCAAGCCTTGAAACTGATGAGTTGATTGATAAATTCACAAGTATTAAAATCATTGAAAATAATGGGTTTATGAAATCGGATAATGTTTACGGTGAAGCTAATAATGACAATGATAATAATGGTATATGACTGGGCGTTTTTTTTCTTTCTCCTTTTTTTTGTTCTTGTATTAACGATTTTTTTTTTGTTTATTTACTCCTTTTACTTACTTTAGGCTGCTTTCTTTTTTCTGGATTTTTATTTTTTTTTGCATATAGCATACTTGTACAATTTATTGACGTTCGTCTTTTTGGTATCTCTCTTTTTCATGTTCTTTTGTTACGCTACATACAATCTATCTATATATTTATGTATACATACCATCATCCTATCCTATACCCCCTTCCCCTGCCTGAAATCATACTTTACACTTCAGAACATTGGGGGTGTCAACTGCTATTTTTGTTTTTCTATTAAGATTTTCCAAGTTATGAAAAAAACTTTTAAAATTATAACGCTCAACAATTTTACTCAAATCCCCATTATCCAAGACGTCAGTAAACTCACCAACTTGATTCACTTCCAAAAAATCATGCAATCTCTTCATATTTTCCTTCGAATCATCGACCCACTGTTGGAAATCAGGTTTCAATTTTTCGTAATAACAATGTTGTAATTTATTATACCGAATAACATCTTTTTCAATGGCATCTGTCTTTGCCGTAAGATCCCTTGATGTTTGATTGAAAATCCATAGCCAATCACCTTTACCTTCACCATCACAATAACCATTCAATTTCTCAATCTGCTTCTCCCATTTGTTCTCCTCATTGTACAATTTTTTCCATTTATCTGAAAATTGATTGAATGCATTAAGTTCAAGCATGCATTCATCGTGCCTTGACCTAAATTTATGTATTATACTAGGGTGTTCAATATGTAAATGTTTGTTCCATGGTGTGTTTATCACAGCCAATTTGTTATACGTTCCAGAAATAGATTTCACTCCAAATGATGGTTTATTGTTGATTATCTTGTTGTACTTACGGTTCAATGATTGACGTTCCTTTTTGTATTTGATCTTGGATAGTAAAATTTCATTGATGTACTTTTTATCTAGCTTTGATTTTTTCGATATCTTGTTGGATTTACGTTGTTTTATCAAGTACTCCGTTATATAACCTTTTATTGTATCGTTGTACCTTTTCTGCTCTTTAAGCATTGTGAGTTTGTGTTTTTCATCATAAAGAAATTGGTCAATCTCTGATCTCACTTTACCCTTTGTTGAATTATTGCTATCCATACAGGTGGATGGTGATACCCCAATAACACCCAATAACTTATTCCATCCAACGTCATTTTCAGCATTGAAACATTCAACCATTAGTTTATTGTTCTCAACAGCTTCAATCAGCGCTTTTTGACAAACGAGAGAATTAACAACTTTTTTATTTGATCTAAAAGTTTTTTGTATCTTATTCAACAGCTTTATTCTTATTATTTCCGACTGTATACCTGGAGCTTTTTTCGGGGTTATTGGGATGTTGAATGCATTTCGAAGCATCGCTCTGTATATTTTCAAAACTAGCTCGTTGTGTTGTCGGAGTTCACTAAAAGGTAATGCCATTTTCCTAGTATAGTTCTTTTCTTCTTTTTTATAGTCACAGGTTAGTATCAATATAGTTTTGTATAAGTAATTTCTGATGACGAATAAATGGTTTTATGAAAGATTTGAGATTAAGGTCCCAGGCTCTTTGGAAACTACCAGCTATTATTTTATTTGATTGACAATCGACACAGCCTTAAAACCTTTAATAATTGATACAAATGGGGTGTCGTATATTCTGTTGAAAGATAAAAGTTTGAAACAGCCGATGACCGAAACATGAATAAATAAATGGCTTTCTGTTATTTGATCGTTGAAGATAAATATGGAAAAATACTTTTTTGTATGTATATTATTGAGTCCGTTTTCGTTGATTTAAAGTTGTTTGAATTGGAGATGTACGAGGATACGTTGTAATAATTTCAAACATAGTTTTTTAGAATGAACAGGAATTTGTAAAAAAAGAGTTCACATGAAAAAGCAACAAAATATTGAAGGTTGATGTTTTTTTCATATATATATATATATTTATAATTACATATAAACGTTGTTATCAAACAGACCACGTGGAAATAGTTTGATAACTGGTATAGGCCATCAAAGAACAACCCACAACAAAAATCAAAATGTTTAAACACTTAACACCGACACCCATCTCACTTTTGAAAGATTTCAAATAAAGTAGTGGAGGGTAAATGTAAATCAATGGAACACAAGTAAAACTACCAATGATAGAAACAAATCTATCTAAATCCGAAGAACCCAAATAACCGGCCAGTGTCATAATCAACACCACTATAATACGAATAATGTTTTTCAACCATTTGATGGAATGGTCAGATTTACCTGACATGATACCATCTTGAGTAATTTGTGGTTCCAGTGGTGGTAATTGGTGCAAAAACTTTGGTTGATCTTTATAAGTGGTATTATTATTATTATTATTGACTGTTGATCCGAAATCTCTTAATGATTGAACAGAAGCAGAACTTGACACGATGTTCTCATTGAGTGACTCATGAGACGATAGCAGCGATCTTGCCTCCGAATCTCTTCTAATCTTGTTTTTCCAAGGTTGACGATTTTGATGGAACAAATAGTTTTCAAAAATTTTGATCGCTGGAAATAACTGTAATGGAGTTGATAACAAGATCGCCAATGCATAACAAAGTTGAATTACCAAAGCTAGTGCACTTCTAGGGAAGTTCATCAATATAACGGTTTCAACGTCGTCACCATAACTCATGTAACAAATACTGGATAATGTGATGAAGATAACGGTGACTGTGGACATCACCAGTAGTAACAGTTTATCAAAATCTTCAGGTTTTCTCATCGATTCTTGAATTGGAATCAATAAACCAATACCTTCGTAGGAGAAAACAGCAGTACCTATAAATAACGTCCATGTATCAGACTTGAACATTGATAGTTTGGATGAGATACCGTTTATTATTAAGTGGGACGAAGAACATGCATAAATGTATATCAAACCGAGCAGAATAAAAAAATCAGCAATCAATGCGGTGAATGACAATTTCCCAATGTTTCTAGTCAACGACAATGGTAAGAAGACAATCAATTGAATAAACATAAATAACTCAATACCATAATCACTTCCAGTAATCGTGTTCATCAATTGCTTCAAGTTTTCAGCAACAAAGACAACATAGGTACTAGCAAAACCTAACTGTGACAATGCCAACGACACCAAAATTAAAAATTGGAAAACAGGACCATAAATTTTCAAACCAACGTCACCATAACCTAAAACGTTTGAGGCAGATGTTGATCTCACTAATATAATAAAACAATAAAAGGACATCATTGAAAATAGAACAATCATAATGTTACAGAACAATAATCCACCATTAGAGAATGATCTTGGTAAAAACACAACACCTGTACCAACAAAAGCCTTTAAGAGTAACAAAAATGCTTTTGAGGACGATATTTTTTTATTTGAACCATGAGGGGATGTTTTCGATGATGCCATTTTGGAAGATTTCTTCAATTTGTTTAATGCTTTATGTTTTTGTAACATTCTCTTCGATCCTGACATTAACTGGTATTGTAAATTTGGTGTCAGGTTGCTCAAATTGTTATTAAGACTGTTCAATGATGGTGAGCCAAAAGAAATATTTGATAATCTGCCACGTCTACCTGTTAAATACTGCTTACTTGGAGATTGAACCGGGTACAACTCTTCTGACAGTGGTTGCTCATCTTCTGTCTCTGAAATCTCTTCATCTTCAGAAGACGCAAATTCAGAATTAACCATAGATGATTCTTCATCACCGTCAATCAAACTACTGTAATTGTCTAAATCATCTAAATCTTCGTCATTACCATTTTCTTCTCTTAAATCTTCACCTGCAAAATGGCCATATAACGTTAAGAACTCAATGAAATTACTGGTGAAGAAGTTTGGATTTGTTAATTTTGTTTTTTGTTTCAGTTTCTTAGCGTGTTTTGATGATCTACGGTTGTGAGCAAATCTAGAATCAGCTGCTTCTTCATTCAACTGGCTTCTGATTTCATCAAGTTGATTATCACGGTGTTTCTTAGCAATAAAAGATCTTCTGAACCCACCTGGCATTTGTAATTCACCAACAGACATAAGTTCCTCTTCATTGGAATCTCCTGCATGAACCTCACTAACTCTACGTGATTTAGGTGCAGTTGACAATGAACTTGAAGATGCCACCCTACGGAGCGGTGATAATCCATTGTGAGTTCCGCCATATTCTTTTTGCTCATTAACCCAGTTGTACAAACCTCTAGTTATATCACCACCTTGTAATTTCAAAGAGTCAAAATCTCCACCAGCTGGTGAGTTATTATCAGAATGTGATGGTCGTTGTTTTCCGCTGCCATTTGTATGATGTTGAGTTTCCTGTGGAGTTGCCGGAATGGATGATAAATGTCTTTCTATAATTTCCACAACTTGTGGATCAGGATTTTCCAAATCAATTTCAGGGTTTGTCTTTTGTAAAGTTAACGCACTGGTGTTATTTAATCTAGCTTTTTCAGTACTATGACTTCTAGTTGCAAGTTCTGATTTGTTGTTGCTGTTGATCTTGGTGATAGTGGTGTTACCATGATTGGGTAGTTTTGTGTTTGATAATGTATTTGAGGCAGTAACACTGGAGGAGATTAGATTAGACAACGTACTCTGTCTTCTTTTCTTGTTGGATAGCTTTGGTGTAGTGGCCCCTGTTATGCTGCTAGTGGACAAACTACCTGACATGTTCAAATCGGGTTGAGATGGTGATCTGTCATCATCATTGATTTCGCTATTATCGACAAATTCCGAAAACCCACCAGTAATAGTGACAGGATCTGAAGAATCGACATCAGATGTAGTTATTGAATTTGATGTGTTGATTGAAGCAGATAAAGGGTTTGATGGTTGACGTTGTTTTTGCTGTTGACTACTTTGTGTCAGTGAAACGGTTGAATTTCTTTTAAGATATTTAGCAGAAAAGTTACCATTTTGGAAAACGTTTGAATCTTCATCCAGCTGTCTAAATGATTTACCAGTGTTATTGTTACTATTGGTAAAGTTGTTGAGTCCTAATGACGGCTGTTGTTGACTAGCCCTTCTCATCTTGGAAAGAGATGACTCTTGAAGCAGCGAATTGCTGTTAATATTTTCAGGAGGAGTTGACATGGCACGGGGAGATAATTATATCAAAATAAGGGTCCGCCTATTATAAAATACCTTTCTTTAATTAATTATATGTTTAACTGATGTACTCAAACAAGAACTAGATAGCAAAATACTCCTCCAAACACACCTAATCGCACAACTACAAACCACAGAATCATTCCTGGTGATACTCCGAGGCTGCAAAATTACCAAAAAACCTCGTCTCTTGTTCGCTTAAAATAAAAATTGAAATTTTTTTTTAAAATAAAAATTGACAGAAAAAAAAATGCTAGAAAAAATGTAAATGTGTGCGGCGTTTACTGTATTGGGAAGACACACAATTTTAAGCTTCAAATTATTCATTATATCTATATAAGAGTATTTATACTATACACTCCTCTCTATTCACTGTCCTCTAATGACAACTTGTCCGCTACAAGTTCTGCTAATTGGAAATCTTGTTGTAATGGGAAAGCCAGGTTTTGTCTTAGGACGACGTATTCAGAGTCACAATACTCTAATGCATTCAACATTTCATGTGTGTGTAGTCCTTTGATCTTGTTAATTTCTCCAGAAGAGTAACTACATCTTCCTCTACCAATACTAATTAACTTCTTACTTTCATCCAAGTTCCCCTTGCTATCTCTAAAACCTAATTTAATTTCAACACATTGCAACTGTTCAAAATTGCCTTGAACTGCAATGATACCAACCGGCAACAAACCTGCTCTCTTTTTTCTAGTAATTGCTCTATAGCACCCATAATCTATAATTAATGTACCTAATGGTTTCAAACCGTGCAATAACCAAAACTCTCTATTTTTAACTGCATTTCTTGGTTGACCAATAAATCTTGTATGCAGTGGGATCTTATTATTTGCCAATCTTTCAAATTCTTGGATATTGGTTTGTTCAAATTCTTCAGGGGTTTCAATGGAACTTGGTACTTGAGACTCTCTCAATTCAGTGTCAGTATCAACGATATAATTAACAATATCCAACATGTATTCAGGATGTTTGGAGTTACAAATAATAGTGGTGACACCTGCATTAACTGCCAAATCTGCAGCAATCAATTTGGTACCCATACCACCAGTACCCACACTAGAACCTGCTGTTTTTGTATTGACATCCAAAGAATTCATATTTTTCACAATAGCAACTGGTTTAGCATCTGGGTTTGATCTTGGATTATCAGTGTATAAACAATCAACATCGGTCATTAAAAACAAGAAATCAGCGTTACACATACCAGATGTTATAGCAGACAAGGTATCGTTATCACCAAACTTGATCTCTTGAGTGGAAATAGTGTCATTTTCATTAACGATTGGAATAATGTCCATTGAAAGTAACTCCGAAAGTGTATTTTCTGCATTTCTGAATTGCTGGAAATCAGTTATATCGTTTCTTGTCAATAGTATTTGAGCAGTTGTTTGACTCAAATTTTTAAACAATTCGTCCCATAAAGTGATCAATTTACCTTGTCCAATTGCCGATAGTGCTTGTTTTGCAGCCAATTTTTTTGGTTTTTTCTCAAGCCCCATACGATTCAAACCAATGGCAATGGCACCAGAAGAGACTAACACTATTTTATGGCCCTGTCTGCGGAGTTTAACTATTGTTTCAACCAATAATGACATGGTGGAAATTTTTGGTTCTCTTGTATCTTCATCAACGATTGAAGAAGAACCAACTTTCACCACAATGGTGAATTTTTGTGAAGAGCTAGATGGAGTAGAGCTCATTTGGTGGAAAAAAAAAAGATGTGCAGGGTGGACTCTATTATGATAGTTATTAAACGATTGAAGTGTACCTCTCTACGAATCAAATGTGAAGGTACTTGTATAGGATCAAGGGAGAAATAGTTTTTTTAACATTTAACTGTTGAACCATCCATATTAACTTAGTTGAGTCACTTTTTTGTCATTTCCTTTTAAAAAAAAACTGCTCGCATTTTACCCTTCCTGGAAATTGTTACAATTGCTCTGTCATATAAGATATCAAATTTGAATGTCGAACTAAACAAAGAAGAGATTAGCCAAAGAGGAATAAATAAGGTTGAATAAATATGTAAATAGAAAAGAATGATTATACAAGTAAGTACCACCACCACGTTACAAAAAAACAAGTCATGCACACTATTACTGTAGACCGCTGGATATTTCAATGGATTCGTATTGCTCATTTGTGTCAGTAGTACCTCTACCACCACGTACCCCTCTATCCAATCTACCTCGATGATTGTCATCAATTAGATCACCACCATCATCACCATTGTAATCATCATCATCACCATCATCATCACCGTCAAATTCATCAAATTCATCAATAGAAAACCCACTGATCTCATTATCATCATCCAGACCACCCCCATCACTTGAAATATCATTGGTATTACTTGGTATTTCGTTACCACTCATCCCTCCACTAATCGCCGTGCCATTGGGCAGAACTATACCTTTCCCAACTTCTTTATCTCTGTCCAAATTGAAAACTTGTCTGCACATAGGACATAACCCTTTAGCTGTTTCAACTTCTAACCATTTCCAAATACAGTGCATGTGAAAGGCATGTTGGCATTCTCCGATAACTAATAGAAAATTTGTTAGTAAAATAAAACCTCCCCCATTTATCATAATTTTGCTGTGAAAAAACGAAAAACCCTTGTTGTTTATATTATACATACCTAATGGGCAAGCATCTCCTGGATATTTACAAGTTGTACAGGTTCCATCAAAGGAAACACGACAGATACCACATAGTAGCTCGTCATTTGAAATGTCCCAGTGCCAAGAGTACACCGGGTAGCACTTGTTCAATTTGATCTTCATTATATACAGTAACAAATCGCCACTTAAATCAAATCAGGTCTTCTGTTGTTTAATGGGATATTAAATTTATTCGAATCAAATAAAACCAAATCATTTGTGTTTGTTTTGTGTTCCGATCCTTTAGAACTAAAAGTAGTGCAAAACTAAATTAATTCTAACATAATCACAATACATAGTCAGCACAGCCTTTATAATAGAAATATATAGTGGAACCGCTTAAAAGGTTTCCGGTTTTAATAGTCATTTTGCAAAAGGTTAGCGCTAGAACGGTAATTACAGTCGCGTCGTGATAACCTTAAGTCGTTCTAGCGCTAACCTTTTGCAAAATGACTATTAAAACCGGAAACCTTTTAAGCGGTTCCACTGGCTATATCAAAATTTTTTTTTAATCACTTTCATTGTATTCGAATATTCTACAAAACTTTTGTGTTGAAAAAGACTTTCAGCTTGTACATCGACAATTTATGCCACCAAGGAGTCTAAATATCACATATACAAATTATTAATAATGTCTACCAAACAGTGGATTAACAAAAAGTCGGCTCAAAACTATGCTTTGGTTCACAGATCTCACGAAGATCCTTTATTCTTCAACGAAGATGCATCTGAAAGAGTCTTACTTCCAATTAAAAAAGATAACAAGAAGAGAAGAGAAAGATTAGAAACAAGAGATGATTTACAAAAAGAATTGGACAAACAAATAAAATCTGAAGAAATTCGTGCCAATGAAGGTCAAGCTGCAGATTATGGCATTACATTTGATGATACTGACTATGATTATATGATGCATCTAAAACCTATTGGTGATGACCGCAACGGTGTTTTCATCCCATTAGAAAATCAAATTAAACAAACCAAAAAAAACCAGGTTTTATTTAAACATGAAAAAAATGTTGAATTACCAGAAGATGTTCTACCATCAAAAGAATCGATAGCTTACGATTATCAGAGACAACAGAATATACCTGATGCAATTAAAGGCTTCCAACCAAATTTAGCACCAGATTTGAGAGAAGCTTTAGAAGCTTTGGAAGATGAAGCTTATATTGATGGTGACTATGATGAAGATGATGTTGATGTTTTTGAACAGTTGTTAACTGGTGGTAAACAAAAAGAATTGAAGTTAGACGAATACGATGGTGAAGATTATGTTGACGATGACGACGACGAATGGGATATAGACAACTATGACGATGAATACGCTGATTACGACTCTGGTAACGAAAACAACAATGATAAACAAAGTAGATTCAATTGGGAGAAAGATTTTGGAAAGTTTAAGAAAGCTCAATCTAGGGGTAAGATAAACAACGATTGGGATTCTGACGATGACTTTGCTTCTGAAGATGAAGAAGAGGACAATTTCGGTGAGTTGCCAGATTTGGATTCTGCCAATTTGAAAAGTAAAAGCGGCAAGAAAAAATCAAAGAGAAAGAAGGGTGCTTCAACAGATACTTCATCATACTCCATGTCTTCATCAATCATGAACAGAACCGAACAAATGACTATTATTGACGATAAATTTGATGTTATGAAGGAGAAATACGAAATTGAGGAAGAAGACGATTACGAACCGTTTGATTTCAAGAACGAAAGATCGGATTTCGAAGGGTTGGTGGATGATTTCTTGGATAATTACAAGTTGGAAAAAGGTGGTAGAAGAGTTGTTAGGAAGAATGAAGAAGCTGAAAAGATTCAAAGAGCTGTGGATTCTGTTAGTAAGAGCAAGTTGGCAGCTAGAAGAAGACTCGAAGAACAAAAGAAGAAACCCAAGGGTAGTGCTTTTAGTGGATTGACAAAGAGTATGGGTGATATGAATATACAGTAGCATGTAGGATGATATAGATATATATATAGATATATACAAGGATAAACACTAATAACATTAGACTGATAAAAAAAAAGATAAAAACGATAAAATGCTCTTTAATGTGCGGCTTTTTTAATGTCGTGTACAGACGAACAAAATTTTTTTTATTAATATTTTTTCAATATCATTTACCTAGACTTTTTCTAGACACTTTTTTCACGTCATATATGGTTTTAATACTGCATTTAATAGATTTTATATATCATCAAGATCAAGAGATAATACACCTAACAATACAAAAGATGGCTAAAAAAGTGAAATCAATTGCTCAAGAGATTAATCGTGAATTGGCAACACCAAAGAACAAAGATTATGATATCGAAGATGACGAAAGAAGAACATTTCAAGATTCAGATGATGACGATAACAATGATAGTGAAGATGAAGAAGAAGAGAGCTTGAAGACACAACATTATGTCAAGTCTAGCAAGAGTAAGTTGAGAGATACTACCATCAATTTAGGTGATAAATATGTTGGTGCATTGGCCAGCAGAGCTGAATTATTTGATGATGAAGCAGAAGTTAGTGGTGAAGAAGAAGAAGCTAGCGAGGATGAAGAAGAAGAAGAAGAAGAAGGAGAAGAAAAAGAAGAAGAAATGGATAGCGAAGATGCCGATTTTATTAATGATGATGATGAAGAAGAAGAGGAAGAGGGCTCTGATATCTTGGGTGATGTTACCAACAGTGAAGATGAAGACCAAAACGAAGAAGCAGATTCAAACTCCAAGTCAGAGGAATCTAGTAACAATGATGAAGAAGAAGATTACAAAAGATCCAGATTGAACAAACTATTAATAGAAGAAAAAAAGCATATTATATCAAGACTATCAACATCAGCTAAAACTGATGCTCTGAAAGGTTATTCAATCTTAAACCAATATAAACTTTTCGATAAAGTACTTGACTCAAGAATCAAGTTGCAAAAAGCAGTTACCAATTCCAACCAATTACCAATAGATAATGAATCATTCAAAAGATTCAGTAAGAAAACTACAACCGACAAGTTAGAGGAAGCAGCTGAGTTGGTACAGGGTTTATTAGGAAAAGTGTTAGACATTAGAGCTAAATTATACAACAAGGAGGCTATTGTCAAAAATGAAGTTACAATAAATACTAAAAAGAGAAACCTTGATACTTATTCAAGTGAAACCAACAAACTAGACGATATTTTACAAGCTTATAAGAAAAACGTGTTAGTGAAGTGGTCAAATAAAGTGTCTTCTGCATCTGGTTCAAACGCTTTAAACCAGGGCAAATTTAAAACAATCAATCAAAATGTTTACCATCAAGTTGAAAATAACTTACAAGATTTGGACAGATTGATCAAGAGAACCAAGTTGAATAGAAGAAATGTTACTCCACTAGGTTACAATGAATCACAGGCAAAGAGCGATAAAGATAAAGACAGCGATGATGATGAAGAGTTGAATTCAGAAGACGAAGAGGAGAGAAAGTATCAGTCTAAGATAGATAGATCTTTACAAACAAATGATTACATCTTTGATGACGACGATTTCTACAGAGTGTTATTGAATGATATGGTTGACAAAAAAATATCGGATAAGCAATCCAGCTCCACATCCACTATCATCACATTAACGAAAACCAACAAGATTCATAAAAACTACGATAGAAAGGCAACTAAGGGTCGTAAATTGAAATATACAGTGCAAGAACAACTACAGCATTTTGAAGCTCCTAAATATAAGAACTACCATTGGAACGATGATCAAATTGATGAATTGTTTGCTTCATTGTTAGGGCAAAAAGTTAACATGAATGAAGAAAGTGAAGGTGAAAATAGTGGCGAGGAAGAAGGTGATGAAGAACAAGTTGCTATTAAGAAATCTGGATTAAAATTATTTGGTTGATGGTATTAAATAACATAGTGTAATTATTATTCTTATCACAAAATCTTATAGAATTTTCAAATAGAAATAAATTTGTATAGTCAGGATAGTTGGAAAAAAGGGGGAGTAGAAGAAGGAGAAAAGTCTTAAAAGTACAACAGAAAAACCTGCCACAGAAAATGGCCAATCTGAATCTGGAAAAACGTTAAATACTCACACGACCTTTTTTTGATATCTGTGTGGGATTTTGTATCGGTTTAAGCAAATGAAGGTAAACTATACGAAGATGTGTAAGAGATGGATACTGACGAAATAATGAAAATAGATATTTATTAAGGCAATTGTGTGATAGGTAATAATAGTAATGGATGACTTACAAAATACTTTGAGAAAAGGAGAGGAAAAGCCATTAATTATAGACAGTTCTTCCTCAATACGAGGCACCAAAACTAGTACTACTAGTGAATCTACTCCCTTGGATATTAACAAAACACCGTCAAAGAAAAAGAAGAACAAGAAAAAGAAGAAGAAGAACAATAGTGTGAAGAACAGTAAAGAGAATAGCCCCACACTTGACCAATTGGATGATCAACAAGAAGTGATACAAAGTGGTAAGGATAATAATGTACCTGATGAAGTGACATCATTACAACCATGCACAGATAACAAAGAACTAGAAATGAATACTGGTGAGTTCATTGGTGATGAAATGAAAGATCAAAAAAATGAAGACATTGCAGAAGCTTCAAAGGATGATCAAGTTGAAGAGGTTCGACCCCAGGCACCACATGATGACGATCCAGTTGAAGAAACTGAGCAAGTTGACACACACACAATCTCCGGAACTGACTACCAAGTGCTGATAGATAATCATGAAACTCAACAGAGTGTAGAACATATAGAGACTACTGATAAAACTCAAGATAATGATATAGGACAGGCTACAATTTCCAATATACCTTCCATTAAGCAAGAAGAACCTCCGAATCATGCTGAAACATTCGTATTGGAATCACCATCAGATATGCAACAGACTGAAACAGGAAAAAACGAGGAAAAACAAGATTTAATTGAATCGCAGGAAGGAAAGGAAGAGATGGCAAGCGATGGTCCGGAAAAGACCATTGAAACTTCAACAAAAAAGGAAGAACAATCAGAGACAAGCAGGCCTCTAACAGCAAAGGAAGAACTATTAAGTGAAAGCCCAAAGGAAACTGCCGAACTCTTAGCAGAGAAGGAAGAGTCATCAGAAGAACTCCCAGAAGAAACAAGCAAATCCCTGAAAGAAAAGAAAGAAGAGGAAGTGACATCGATTGAAGCAAAAGAAGATATTAAAGCAACATCCATTGTAAAGCCAGAAGACATCCAGACAAATTTAAAGGAAGCAGTTACTCAGAGCGAAGCAGTTAATCAGAACACATACATAGACCAATATAAAGATAACACCACAAACATAGTGCCTGGTGAACAGAGTGACAGTAATTTACCAATTGATAATGACAAAGTGATAATATCCAATGGTCCATACTCAGTGGTTGAATTAGTGAATAATATACCATTGAAGAACTCTGATATTCCTGAATTTGACAATCAAACGATTTCCTATATTGAATCATGGGACATGAATTTGTATATTGGTACCAACCGCGGTGAAATATTACACATGTACAAGATTGACGATGAACTGGGATACATTCAAGTTTCAAGACAAAGATTCAGCAATTCTAAAATGAAACAAATCGATAAGATACTACTGTTGCCTGAAATTTCTAAAGCTTTGATATTATCCGGTGGAACTTTGAGTGCTTATATTTTACCAGAATTATCGCCTGCAAATATAGGTAAGATAAGAGATGTTACTGATATCTCGATTGATTTTGATGAATTACATTTGGATACCAACGAACGAAATTACATTACACCCATTGATCATATTAGCGGCGAAGTGTTTGTCAAAGTGACAGTGTTCACCAAGAAGTCAATCAGACTAATTCGTATATTTGATGAAGGTATGAAGCTATTTAAAGACGTTCATTATCCGCAATCCATTCAAGGTATTCAAAGATCTAAATTTGCAGCTGTGGGCACTAAAACAGATTATGACTTAGTTGATTTAGTTCAAGTTCAAAAGATCCCATTATTCCCAGTATCATCAGTTCCTAGAAGTAGCAGTGGTGATGACAGCAATAAACCACAATGGAAGCCAATCATATGCCCGGTTGGAAAATCTGAGTTCTTGATGACATGTGGAGGGGGTTCAATGGATGACCCATCAATGGGTATGGTTGTGAATTTAAATGGTGATGTTAGTAGAGGTACTATACCATGGTCTTCATATCCAACTTCATTATGCGTTGATTTCCCTTATACTATTGCTGTTTTCAATAACAATGAATTGTTCATTCATTCATTACATGATCAGTCAGAGGTGCAATCCATCAAATTCCCTCAAGGATCAGTAATTGGGGTTAAATCAGGCGTTCATATTTTCCAATCCAAGAATTCTGAATTGAGTCAGTTATTGACAAAAGTTCCAATTATCACTAAATCAACCCCCGATGAGATTCAAAGGGTTGCTGAAGAGAATGACTTTGCTTTTGAAAATTACGTTTCTAATTCGTCATGTTTAATATTTGATGGTGCTGGATCTTCTATTCAAATATTGAAACCACAGCCAAAACCGTTAAGATTATTGCATTTATACGAAGCTGCAGATGAACATAATAAACAATCAATTTTTGAAGAATTATTTGATGAGTTAAAAGAAGAATCTGGATCAGGAACTGAAGAGGTCAAATTTCAAATAGAGAAAGAATTCACTTTATCTTTGTTAGGATTATTGGCATTGAAATTCAATATGCTTGATGAATGTTTTGAGATTTGGGGTGGCAATTTAAAAAATTTAGATCTAAGAATTTTGATTTATATTCTAAGCGAAAATAGTGAGAAAATTAGAGGATCGGTTTGGCAATTCCAAGGATTGGTTGAAAAAATTGAAGAATTGAAAGCTCAATATGCAAACGAAAGTGAAAATGGGTTTTTGAAGCTATTTTTAAATACTTGCATTTCAAGTGAATCCATAGTTAATGTTGATGTTTTGGAGACTATTGAGATCTGCATGATTGAAACAAATATCGACTCAGATAACCTTTTGAGTATTCTAAAGCTAATAAAACATAGTTCAAACGATGCAATTGAGATTTTATTGTCTAAAAAAAAGTACTACTATCTTGCTAAATACTACGAATATCTTGAAGACCACCATCAATTCTTATACTATTGGAAAATGCTAGTAGAAGATGAGTCTACAGACGAGGAATATACCAAGCACTTTAAAGATCCCAAAAAGTCGTTGCATTATTTGGTAAATTATCTGATCACAAACTGTTGCAAAGATGGATCTACAATTTGGAAGTATGGTGAATGGCTGCTCACCAAATATCCAGAATTTGGTTATCTATTACTTACAAATAAGAATCTGCAAAAAATAAGCATTAACGATTCCAAAGTATTACAGTTGCTGGCTAATGAACCAAAGATTAAGCTAAATTATTTGCAGTTCATGATAACATCCAAGAATCAGAAACAATTTACTGGTGACTTGATTTTAGCTCTATTGGATGAACTAATGAAAACTTTAGATTCAAACAAAGAAGCAATTGAAAAACAATTACGTTTACTCCATAGAAAGTACAAAACTTTATCCATTCCTAGAATACCACTGAATAAGTATCTGAAAATGGAATTGGCCAGATTTTCAGACAAGTATCTATTGGGACTAGTTGAGCAGATATACAGCCTTTTGTCATTGATCAATAAAGATACTCGATGCATATTAAATCAAAAGCTGATTGTTGATGAGTGTTTTAAGGCCTTGAAGGATAAAGAACCAATCTTTCCAATGCTACTAATAATGCTATATTACAGAAAAAAAGAGTACGAGAAAATTGTGATAATGTTTTGCGACATTGGAGATTTCAGTTCTGCAGAGTTGTTTGCTAGTACCTTACAACTTCCAAACTTCAAGATTGTGAATAATAACAATAATACAACCCCAACGAAAATAATACAACCCCAGAATCCAATAATGGAACCTCCACTATCATCAAGTTCTAACCTATCAGTAACTGAGAAAGTAATATCAGAAAAGCTATTGATGATTATCTTTGACAAATATTTAGAAATGAAAGACAGTCAATTGATTGAAATGTTTTTGAGCAGTTATAATTTACTCAAAGATGATGATATGCAAACAGGTGGAGACTCTGAGGTTGACATTATCGATAAAATGAACAAATTTATTCAATTACTGGAAAGAATTCCAGATAATTTCCCAATTACACAGTTACATACGTTTTTAATTAGAAACATGATTGAATTCCAGGATGCTGCGAACGAAAGTATTTTGGTTAGAAACTTGAATAGATCGCAGACCGTTTCATTGAAAGTGTTACATAGAGATTTAAGCTCATAGCTAGAGATATATAGCAATGTATAGATGAATATATTACTCTGTAATTAACATTTCCTTAAAAACAGAAACTGCCCTAATTTAGCGACCTGCGCCTTTTATATACCATACACAGCCTTGAGTCTATATTATTGTAATGTTTCCTAATTGGGGAAAATATAAATACACAATTTTTCCTCGAGCCGTTTTCCGAAGCTGAACCTTGTTAGTTTGTTCGTTATCCTAATTGCAGCCTTTGTATGACTTTAAGCAGCGTTTTCTTTAGTTCATCCAGAACTTTGAGTTAAAACTTATGAATTCCAAGTAAGCAGCAAGATTTATTATTAATCTATCATTTAGTAATAAAAAAACTGGAGTTCATAATAGTTTAACTTGGTCCAACTTTTGCTTGGGGCTCTTTCACATTCATTTGCTACTTGCCTACTCATTCGTTTATATCCCTTCATTCGTTTATTTTTATTCCTTCATTCCTTCATTCCTTTATTTCAATTATACATTATACCCGCCAACCAATAACTGAATACATATACCCACTTAAAATTAAGTCAGCTGCTCTGCATTTGCATCCCAATATTAATATCCATCGCTAAAATAACAAAACAAAAAAACAAAACAATTACCAAGAACCGTACATCCACAATGAGAGAGTTTCAAAAATCTTCCTGTGTTTCAAATAATTCTAGTAATAGCCAATCCATTGGCAATGAAAACCTTATTATTACTGTCCCCTTGAACTACACTTACTTTGTTAAGCCTACAACGAATGTCTTTTTTGAATCATCGATCAAGAGTCATTGGAGAGTTGAAGATTCAATCACAAGTTCAACAAATCCCTTTTTCCAAAACCTGAACAAGAATTCGTTAATTTGCGATAATTTACAAGACTTAAGATCGGTTGTTAACCAAATCAACAAAAACTATGCAAGTTTTGGGATTATGACCATTTTAAACGAATACAGAATTTCCGATTCCAAAATTACCATCTCAATTGTCGGTAACTATTCAACTCAAAAACAAATGAATGATATTAGATTATCAATCTTTCAAAGCCATTCAGAGATTACAAAGAGAAAAGTTTTGATTGACTTTATTAAGAATGACTATTGTTTTAGTTCTTTAGGTCAATTCAAGGATGAATTTTTTACATTTTTGAATGAAGTTTCAAACTATAACAAATGTTCGATATATATTGCTAACAATACTACAAATCTAAAAAAATTTGACCTGGTTATTATTGGTAACCAAGATCAGTCAAATGTTACTGAAAATAAAATCAGATTGTTTATGGATGATCTAAACCCAAATTCCTTTTGTGATTATTTGGAGATTGAATCATTATCTTTGTTACCATTGATTGGCGGTAAAGAGTTTTCCAATTTCAAAATGATCATCAAACAAACCAACTGTCATTTGTATCTCCCAAATTTAACACCAGAATTGTACTACAATAACTCATTATCTTTGGAGATTGGTAAACCAAAGCTATTTATTACAGGTTTGAGATCGATGGTTCTATTAACTAAAAACATGTTAGCTGATATAATTCAGAAGATCTGTAAGACTCCATTCATTAAACAACTTTCAGTTATGCCAATTAAGAGGGAATCATTAATTCTTTTTAACCAAGACAATGAATTTTTGAAAAGTATCATGTTTGAAACTGGATGTTTTATTTCTATTCCAACTTTAGGGTACTCAACTAAGGAAGGTAATGGTGATATTATTAGTTTCCAAGGTAACTCTATCGAAGAAGTTGAACTTTCAATGGATAAATTTATGAATTTAATGTCTGAATTTTACAGCGCCAAGTATGAGTTAACTACCACCCATTCATTGATTGATGATGTTAATAAACTATTAAACTTTTCTGATCAACTATCCTTTAACTCACAGACAATCGTTTCACTAAGTAAATTCGACAATGATTATATTTTTCAAGTTATTGGTAAATCCAAAAATATTAAAACAGCTACCAATCCGTTGAGTCAATTTCCAACATACATCGAAGCTGAATTGACACGTTCATCAATCCAATATCAAATTGAGCTACCAAACAAGGAAAAAGATTTTATCGCTGGTAAAAAGAATGGTAAAATTATTAAAATTATGAATATGTCGTCAGTTTCAATTAAACTACTACCATTTACTGAGTATAATTTTATCTTGGAAATTAACTGTAATGATCTCATTGACTCAGTTTTAGGTTTAAGTTTGTTTGAAGATGAATTACCAACAATGTTAACTTTCAATGTTCCTGAATCTTTCCATAGACAAATTATTGGTGTTGGAGGACAAACTGTTCAATCAATTATGAGAAGATTCAATGTCTTTATCAAGTTCTCCAACTCATTTGAGTTGAACGAAAAGGTTAATCCATCAGAAACTATTGAATCAGTTTCAACCAATTTCCACCAGTCTTTTAGTAGAAAAAATAACGTTATTATCAAATGTCCTTCTAAAAACAAGCCACAAATATCATTAGCCAAGTTAGAATTGGAAAAGCTGGTCGATAAGGTAATATCTAACAACTACAACTGTGTTGCAATCAAATTGACTGCATCACAATGGAAATTGTTAACGTGCAATCAGTTCAACTTGAACTTCAATTTAAATAAAAAAAAACCTACAAATTTCATTACAGAGTTGGAAAAGTTAACAAACACATTTATTGACTACCCTCAATTAGATCAAGTTGATGCTTCCAAACAGTCTGTTGACTTAAAAATTTATGGTATCGAGAACAACTCTAACAACTGTTCAAATGAATTACAAAAGCTGCTACCTTATAGCTACGAAATAAAGTTGATCGACAACAACGAAACTCCAAAAGTTTTCTATGATCTAAGTCAAATTAACTCGGATTTGAAGTCAACTTTGAATGACATAGTTAGCAATAAAGCTCAATTAGAATTTTTAAACAATATAATTGTCCCCTTGAAAGTTCTGTACAATGTTGAACTAGATTTGAAACAAACTGGAAAGGATTGTTTAGTATTATTGAACTATTATCCAGAATCGTTTGGTATTTTGTCCAACTGCAGTATGTTGAATAAAAATGAAAGATTGAGCGATCTGATTCAATTGGATTTGGTGAAAAAAGATGAGTTTCAACAAATCTTGAGAAACTTAAAGGCATTTTTGACAGGTTACAACTTTCAAATCATTCATAGCAACATTAAACCACCTGAATTTAATGTTAGCTATATTACTAGTACCGCCACTATCAATAGCAACAAAGCCATGAGTTTGAAAAATATCGAAAAGGAGAATCTATCCAACTTATCTGGCAGTAAATACAATTTTAATAATCAATTTGTTCCATCTGGTGGTTCTAGTGGCAGCCCAAGTATTCCTACAGACGGGACATTCTTGAAGAGTAATAACTTTAACCTACAGCCACAACAGTTTGAACAATCATCCAGATTCCAACAATTGCAACAACCTCAACAACAACAGCAAACACTACTACCACATCAGCAAACACCACAGCAACAACAATCCTCATTTGGATCATTTGGTGCTTTGGATTTCTTTTCACAACATTCCCAATTGAATCCATTATCTCAACAAAACCTACAATCTGGTACTTCAACTGGCGCTATTCCATCGTTGTACGATTTGAACTTTTTGAATGCATCATTGAATGCTAGCAATTTTAATGGCAATTCGTCTTCTTCACCAAATTACTGGAACTGATTAGTTGTTGGGCGGTTGCCTTTTTCAGTTTCTTTCGATAGTACTATCTTTTCCAGAAAATACTTCTCCCCCATCTTAATCTCTCACTACTATCCTTAATTTTACATTTTATTATTTTTTTTTCTATTTAGTTACATATACATCTCTTTACTGTTATTAGCGGTTACTTTTATATTTGATATGTATTGTACCCGGTTCTTAATGTTATTATACCCTCTTGTTACACACCCCATTTCAAACTTAAGTAGCTCAGTAAGATAGACATTTACTATAGTGCCCATCGGAATTTAATGTTCGTTCTTTGGGTAGTGAAGAAATAGACGAAATAGTGTATTATATTAGACCTAGAAACTAAAAGATCAAGAGAGAAATATAAAAATTATAGTAATACTTAAAAAAGAAGAGATAAGGAATAAATAATAGAACATAAGAAATATTACAAAATAAGAAAATACAAGAATTAAAATAAAAGACAAAAAAGTGGATATTAAAATTACAAAAAAGGTGATGTAAGCTAGAAGAAACAGACAGCAAAGAAAACAAAGTAAAAATAATGAAACATTTTTTAAGAAAGGAAAAACAGTGGTAAGTCAGCAAGAAAGTCAATCAGTTAGTCAAAGATCTCAATGATGATCGTTATGGGAAATGTTCATATGTAAGTCATTCAAAGCATTTGCAAAAGCAGTCAATGGTTTATTACTGACAACTGGTGATTTAGTAGGGTTACGGTGATTCTGTTGCTGTTGCTGTTGCTGTTGCTGCTGTTGCTGCTGTTGTTGCTGGTTATGTTGATGATGGTGTGATGATGGTCTTCCAGAGATGGATGATTTCGAATGTTTTCTTGATTTGTTGTTACCACTCAAACCTAATATTGAACCCAGCGTTGGAGTTGACGCTGAGGTTAAAGTTGTCGATGATGCCGATGAAGATGTTTGCTGTTGAAGATGTTGGTTATTATTATATCTTGATGCTGACTGCTGAGCTGCTGTTGCATCTAATCTTTGATAATGAGGAGCTTGAATCGTTGCCAATGATGTAGTAACCAATGGTCTTACGGATTTTCTATTAGAGAGGTGCTTGCCGGTACGGCTATTGGTGTTGCTGTTGGCGCTAATGCTATTATTATTCATGTGTCTCATCCATTCAGTACCAATCATATGTGCCGAGTTCACAGTATGTAAGATGGACTTTGGATCGCTTGGGTTGGTACCAGGTAGAGATTTGTGTGATGTATGATTGAAATCAATATTGAATTGACCAGTTGCGGAATCGAACGAATAGTTTAACCTTGATTTACATGGATACATTAATGCATTTCTTGGCTGTGTGACGATTCTCTTGTTGTTTCTGTTGTATAATGGTCTTGGTTTGGAAGGCCGCTTCTTACGGTCCAATGTCGCTTCAATGTATCTATCATCTTCAGAGTCTGGGCGAATCTCCGTTGAAGAGTCGGTGTCTGATTGTTCAAGGTGCGAGTCTTCAATATCACTATCGTGATTTTCTTCACCTTCATCTTCATCTTCATCATCCTCCAGAAGTTCATCAGTGGAAGATATTTCATCTTCAACCAACAATGATAGATCTTTCTTTTTGTTACCAATGTCTTCGTGACATAACATCTGAGAATAGAATTTACCATTTTTCCAGTTTGTTGATCTGATCTTGAAAGTATACCCGACTTTCAGCAAAATATCAAAAATTCTATCCAAGTAATGGATCTTCAGCTTAACCTTAACTTCATCTTTATACTGTTTTATTCTAGATTCGGTTGATGATACGCTCATGATTAGATTTCCATCAACAAGTTGAGTTTGATTTTCGTAACGTTTCACTATGAAACAAGGTATAACAGTTTTGAATTTTAATGATTGTATATCCGTCAAATCGTTGTGGGACAGTTTTTCAAGAAAATTCTCGAAAGATAGTTCGTTGTCAGCAATATGACCGTATTGGAGATGGTGTTGTAGTCTAGGTTGTACTTGTGCTTGTGACTGTTGAAGTTGCTGGTGGAGATGGTGATGATGTTGATGATGTTGATGATGGAGTTGATCCTGCTGGTATCTTTGTAGTGTGTATTGATCAGTAGACATATCAGGATCCAAAAAAGGCTGGGATTGAGGGACTTGCTGTTGCAGTTGGTGAGGATGGTGAGAATAACCCACACTCACAACTGACTGTCTTTGGACATGTTCCATCGATTCCAATTTTCTCAGCAACTTCACCTTTTGATTTCTCTTGTAAAGTTGGTTCTTCTTACGACATTGATCGCATGTTTTGTACTTTGTTAAAGTTGCAGGATCTTCATCGGTGATATGTATCCTTCTCTTTACTTTACACTTGACACAAACGTCACGGGATTGTGAATCCATGAACGTTGGGATGGTATTCATCTCGATTGACTAACTGATTGATTGATCTGCTAAGACCGAAAAAATATTCTGTAGGTGGTTGTTGGTGGTGAGTGGAAGTAGTGATTCACAGTAGAAGAATAGTCAACGGGTAAAAACCAGTTAGCAAAGACTAGGAAATGCACGTTATATATACAAAAGAGGCAATGTGGAGTTATAGGGTACTATCAGACTGATACTGATAGATTAAAGGAAGGATGAATTTCGGCTGTTAACCCAATGGAAATCGGACAAAAAGATGAAAATTTGAACATTTCGCATTTTTCGTATTTAAAGATTTTTAGTGGATTTTAATTAACAAAGACAGAATCTCAACTCCAACCAATCTGTTTAGCCAACTTTGTTTATCAGCTTATTTATTTTTACCCGTTGGAAACTCTTACAACCCATAGACTCTGTTCTATTAGTCAACAATTCATGTCCTCTTTGTACCTGCCAAACCCCTGTCTATTGGGTATACTACTCACTATCTCTACACACGACGGCAACCAGCTAGTTTTCCATTACCCTCCAAATCCAAACGAATATGGTTATCAACCAACACCTTTAGGAAACCAAGTATTAAACACAGACGACCATGCTTATTCTTCAAGCTCGGATGATGATGACGAAACATTCAGTGATGATGACGACCAAGATCACTTTATCGAGGATCAATATTGTACCCGTCGCCGTGGTGGGAGTAACGATTCTTCTACCGATAAAAACAACAGAAGATCAAATAGTAACGACGATTCATCAGTTGATGGTAGTAGCAGAGGAAGTTTTAGTTTGAGTAGTTCAGTTGGGTCAAATAATAACCTAGCAACGTCAAACTCAAACGCGCCGAACACTTATTCAGGTAAAGCGTTCTTGGACATGCTAGACGAACAAGATCGTAAGAGAAAGAGGAAAGAAACCAAAAGGAAGAACTTGATGAAAAACATTATAATGGGAGATCAACCTCAAGCAAATATTAGTCTTAGTGCTAGTGGAAACACGACTACAAACGCAATTACGAACGCAAATACAACTACAACAACACCCACGTCAACAACAAACACAAACGCATCAGTTAGAACAGCACCTTCCCCTCTTATCCCTTCCAGCAACCCCAACAACACAGATTTGAATTCAAGCACTACAAGATCCAGTTCAGTCAATATTAATATACTGAACAACAACTCTCCTTCTCTTGTGCCTAAAGATTCTCCAAATTTAAACAAAGACAAAGAAAAGATCCATAAAATTGACAAACTCTTCGGATTTGATGTTGAATTTGTCAGTGAATTGACAACACCACCAAAAAAACTATGTAATACCAGATTTGAGATATCAGTTGATGATATGGCATTTTTAGGATTACCTACTCATATTAATGACGATGGCAATTGGAGAACAAGCAATCACCACCATAGAAACAAGAAATCTAAATTAAATAAATCAAAAAATCATGATAACAGAAACGATAGTGATGGTGAGCCCGAACCAGAGACTGAAGATGCCAAGGAAACCAAATCAAATAGCGAACGTCAAAACGATTGTCCAATGCACTTATTCCATTTAGTCTTTGTAATGAATCCACCGGTTGTTGAATACAATTACAGAATTGATGAAATGTTTCACTTTATCGTTCATAGATTGACGTTATTATTGAGATATGAACAACAAAAAACAAACTATGTTTGGGAACAATCTAAACTGGTATTGGATTTGAAAGAGAAGAATAAGCATTTGTCAATCAGTGAACAGTGGTTTAAGATTATTGAGGAATCTTCATTGGCAAATTTGATCTGCAAGACGTATCAATCTATCAGTGACAACAAGATTGTTAATATAGAAATCAATGGTAAATTAAGATCTTTTCAGATTCCAATCAAAACAGAATTTAGTTCTTTACCACCAAGACACATTCAAGTTGTTCCAGGATCTACACTATCATCTGTATCCCCTTTCAATTCATTTGGAATGGCTGAGCAATTGAGCAATGACACGCCTAATAATGGCAGTGGCAATAGTATGAACAACAATAACAACAGCAACGATGACACAATGATACAATTTGCGTTAATTTTGTTGGATGACCCAGAAACGATCATTAAGGATATTAGGGCCGAAAAGGATTCATTACTTGCAAGCTTCATAAGAATGATTAAACCTACAGAATCGTTATCAAGGTTAAGTACTTTGTCAGGGTTAGATTTAAGTGAAGTGAAATTATTTGCTAACCATTTGGTATATTGGAGAAGAGCTAAAGCTGTTTTACCTCTGAATCCTAGAAATATTTATATTGTTTCACCTCTCGCTCCTCTATACAATTTATACAAGGATTCAATATTTTTCAAAGCACAATTTCAAAGTCTACCGAATTTGCCGCAATTTTTGTCCTCCATTTCATCGTCTTCCACTAAACCAAGAACCATAAATGCCATCATACCGAGTAAGGACCATAGAGATTTATATTTGGAAGCCATTAGCTGGTGTTTGAAATATGGTTATTTAGTTCAGTTACAAACCTTTTTATTTTTAAAAATTAGTAAGGAAATTAAAATTAAAGTTGAAGAAGAGTTAGAAATTGAAAGGAAGAAAAAGAACCAAAAGTCTTCGGTTTCAGATAGTGATGATGACAGTGCGGACAAGAGCAGTGAAGAAAAAGAGAATAAAATTAGGTCGACTGATAATACCACAAAATTGGAAGAGTCTAAGCAAGGTTTATTATCATCGACGATCAAAAAAGATTTATCTTCATCGATAGTATCATTATCGAATAAGCATGATGATGGTCTTGGACCAGCGGCACAAACACAAATCAATAACACTAAACCATTGACCATTCAATTTGAAGAAGAGGAAGAGGAAGACATCATACTTTTAGACCCTGAATCTGCCACTGCTGTGGAGCGTAGATGGATTGGTAAATGTGTTGAAAATCAGTCAATTGAAATCGTTACAATATTTTACAAACTGTTAAAGTACATGAATGGTAAACTTCCTTTGGAAATGGTGATGATTTCAGAAGGTATCAGTAGGCAGGACGTGAAGAAGTTACTGGGAGCTCTTTATGAATGTATTGTTAGTGTTCGTCACTGGTAAATTTGTATGCACAGCTATATGCATATTCTTGCTTATTCATATTGTATATAGTTAATAAACAATAGCAACAAAGAAGGAAATATATCCCCACAACAGAAGGGCATTTTTACACCTCACACCGAAAATTGGAAATTTCAATTTTTTGCAGATCGTACGTAAATCAAATCTAAAAAAAACAAACCAACCTGAAAAAAAGTGTGAAGGGACATAAGTTAACAACAGTAAAGAGATAAATATTGGAAAAGCTGGATTGTGTCATTTAAATTGTAGATAATCGACACAAAATTATTAATATTAATAATATATATCTAGAATGTCTGAAATAAGGACACCTTTGGACACCATCAATGATCCATCAATGGCAACAACTACAACTGTGACCCCAACTCCGAGTGATGAAATCCTACAACAACAGCAACAACAACAAAAGTATTTAAAACAATCGAATGAAAGATCACAGTACCGAATCAAGAAGCTAAGTGTATCACATGGCTACTATGTCAAAGTTATGCTTTTGATGGGCTTGTTGCAAGCCATTGGTATAGCATTTTTTACGAAAGGTTTCTTATTGTCAAGATCAGTCTTACCCAACACTTCAACATGCCTCAATCAATTTGGCAACGAATCATGTGTCAAGCATTCACCATTTAAGAAAACTGTTGTTCTTTTAATTGATGCATTGAGGTTTGATTTTGTTATACCGATTAATGAGGAATCTGCTTCAAATGATAATTATCACAATAATTTCCCGATTCTTTATGATCTGTTTGAATCGTACCCTGAAAACTCAATACTTTTGAAATTTATTGCTGATCCACCAACCACAACATTACAAAGGCTAAAGGGAATAACTACCGGCTCACTACCAACTTTCATTGACGCGGGTTCTAACTTTGACGGTGATACAATCGATGAAGATAATTTAATCAGTCAACTATTTGCAAACGATAAAAATGTTGCTTTTGTTGGTGATGATACTTGGACAGCACTGTTCAATCCGTTTTTATATCAAAACCTAACTTACCCTTACGACTCCTTAAATGTCTGGGATTTACATACTGTTGACAATGGTGTTATTGAGCACCTATTCCCAATAATGAATGAATCCAAAGATTGGGACGTATTAATTGGCCATTTACTTGGTGTCGACCATTGTGGTCATAGATATGGTCCTGAACATTATGCAATGAAGTTAAAATTGAATCAAATGAATGAACTAGTTGCAGATGTTATTAATTCCATTGATGATGATACTCTATTGGTTCTGTTTGGTGATCACGGTATGGATTCTACCGGTAATCATGGCGGTGAATCTAAAGATGAGGTTGAATCAACCTTATTTATGTATTCGAAACAACCATTTTTTGGTAGATTGAACGAATCAAATTATGATGTTGCTGATTTGGGTAAGAATTTTAGATCTGTCAGTCAAATTGATTTGGTGCCAACTTTGTCATTTTTGCTTGGTATTCCAATCCCATTCAATAACCTTGGATCTCCAATTGAAGAAGTTTTTATGGGATCTAAAAATGATCAACTTGACCAATTATCGGAAGTCAGCTATCAAACATCAGCCCAGATTAACAATTACAGATTGAATTCAAAGGAGCTAGCAAATGATGCTAAGGTGAACCAAATGTTTGTTAAACTAGAGAAAGAATGGCAAAGAATAATCTCCTCCAATCACCTCATTACAGAATCTCATTATAAATCATTCATTGAGCAAAGTAAAAATTATCAATCAGAATCATTAGAGAAATGTAGGATCCTTTGGGCTCAATTTGACAACACTTCAATCAGCATTGGTATCATCTTAGTTGCAATTTCCATAGTTTTACTAATAATTTACTCTAAAATGATTCCATCTGTTGTTGTTGCCCAATTAAATCCACAGTTTCTGAATTCAACAGTTGCAATTGTTTTAGTTTATACCTTACTTGCTGCATCTTTCACCATTATTTTCAGACCAGAATCCTTACCGTTAACATGGTCAATCTTCCTAGGTATTTCAATTGGTATAATAAATGGTATACTAGCACCAGTTATGGATAGATATTCTGTTCCATGGTTAGTTTCACAAGTTTTCGAAAATTTGATACAAAATGGTTGGACGTATTTTGCATTGTTATTAATTGCTTTACATTCATTGATTTTCACCACTAATTCTTTTATTATTTGGGAAGACAGAATTGTTTCATTTTGGTTAATTACGTTTGGTTTCTGTGCATTTTTCAAATCTTTTGAACAGTCGGAAAATTATAAGAGAGTCTTAGGTGCTTACCATTCATTTACTTTCATTGTTTTGACAAGAATTGTGTCTTCTGTTAGTCTATGTAGAGAAGAACAAGGCGGTAAATGTACAAACAACTTTAAAATCACATGGTGGTCAATCTTACTGCTATACCTTTCATCTTTTGCATTACCAAGTATAATCAAATATTTCTATAAGATTTCACATTCTTATGAAGGTGCAGCATCATTATGGATTGATAAAGGTTTGAGAAATTTAATGATTTTAGTTTCATTTATGTGGACTTTGGAGTACATTGAAAACAGCGAATATTTTTCCAAAACGTTTGATGTTCCGTTTGAAATTTTAAAATTAACTAGATTAACAATCGCAAGATTAGTCATGGGTATTGCTCTGATTGCCAGTAATATTGGTTGGTCACTTGGTCCATTATGTATCAAAATTGATCTGAAAACAACAGAAATTGATTCTGACACAGGCTCAACAATAGCAGCAACAACAACAACAACCGGACCTTTGAAAACTGCCAACATTCTTGGATACGGAAACATTTACGGTTCTTCGTACTTCCTCCTCATACTCAATATGTTCACTGCCATTTTACTAGTTAACAAACCTTTAGGTGGTTTGTCACTAATCGTCCTGCTGAATCAAATCCTAACTCTAGTAGAACTAGTTGATCTTTTAAATATCCGGCAAAACTTGATAAGTGTCGTTGTTATGAATTTATTAGGATACTCACATTTCTTCACAACAGGCCATCAAGCAACACTACAAGCAATCCAATGGGAAACGGGCTTTTTACTCACCGAGACGATCATTTTCCCCATAACACACATCCCAATTTTCTTAAACACATTTGGACCTTTTATACTAATAGCATTATCAATAGCATTACTTTCATTATGGAAGATCCCACCAACCTCCAAACCAATTTCACTAATTTCGAAAATTGTGGAGAATTCAACAAGTTTGTTGATTTATCAATCCTGTTTAACACTAAGTACTTTGATCATGTCAAACCATTTTAGAAGACATCTCATGGTTTGGAAGATATTTGCACCACGCTTCATGTTGAATGGAATGATATTGATTGTTATGAACTTGTTGTTGAGTTTAGTTACTGTTGGGTTTGCTAGTGGTAAAGTTGTTAAACGTTGGTATTCAATGTTTGGAAATTAATTTTTTATGTCATTATTTTATATATACACGTAATTCTGCATCTTTTTTTTGTGTTTGTCTATTGTTATTTATGTTTTATAGAGATTGGGTTTATATTCTGATTTTTTTTTTCTTGTGTTGTTAGTTTCTAAATACTTATACATTCAACTACCTACTACTTAATCAATTACATTTTATCAGACACAAAACTTTATCTTCATAAGAAAAGAAAAAAAAAAAACAGCACGTAAAACTTAATAAACAACATAATTATACACATAGAAAAAAACATAGAAAAAAACATAGAGTACTATTCCAACCTCTTTACTCTAAATTAACGTCACCTAAATTGTTCAAAAACACCTGATCATCCAAGGATCCAAACTCGTTATCATCGTCAATATTTATCAAATCATCATTTGTTCCATATAATAATTGATTATCAAATTCGAAATTGCCATTACTGGAATGACTGACCGATCCGAATGGATCTTCAAACGAAACAGAGGGAGGTGGTGGCAATGCTTGTTGTGAAACTGGTGGTGGAGCTGGTTGTTGCCTCTGTTGTTGTTGTTGCTGTTGAGTCAAAACTGAATGTTGAGGTAAAGTTGGCTGTTGATGTGAGACAGTTTGTGGTTGTGGAATGGTCGGTTGTGCTATAGGTTGTTGTTGAGTTTGCATTGGCACCTGTTGTGGGATCACTGGCATATGAGGAGGTATCATCATTGGCTGCTGCTGTTGTTGTTGCTGTTGAGCTTGTTGTTGAGCGTGATCTTGTTGTTGTTGCTGTTGCTGTTGCTGCTGCTGTTGAATACGCTCACGTTCTTGTTGTTCATTTAGCAGTTTCAATTTCAACTCTTCCTCTTGTTTCAACTTCAACTCCTCCAATTCCTGCTTCTTCTTGAGAATCAAACCTTTCTTCAATTTATACTCACTATAAGGAACAGATTTTCTAAATTCTTCAAAAGGTTCCCTTTTTTTTTCATCGTTTGAATAGAAAATAACTTTTCTTTCTTCTTTCAGAACTTTATTGAATTTAACTTTTAAATCATTTTCAATGTCTGCAATCAATTTAGTGTAATCTTCAGATTTGGAAATTGAATAACCTGAATACAACTTGTTCAGTTCATTTAATTTAAGTATTTGATAATCATATTTCTTATTAATCAATAAATTGGAGTCTGTTTGGTTGATTTTATTGTACTCGTTGGTTAATTCATTCAATTGATCGGTGCTCAACTGTTCTCTCAATTTAATGTTTTTCAAAGAATTAAATAAATAATCGTTCACTTTACTTTCCTTCAATTTTTCAATTAGTTTCTCTTCAGAATCAATTTTCTCCTCTCCTTCCTTCTTTGAATCATCCTCCACAACAGATATATTAGGAAATGGTCTAGGTGGTATGATTTTGTCAAATGGAATCCCTTTATGGACAACATTTTCGATCAGTTCGTTAATCAACTTATATTTATACAAAGAGTTTGATCTAATTGAGTAAACATCAACTTCATCGTTTAAAAACTGTCCTTCAACTGGATTAATAGGTGGGATAGATAAATGATAAATCGGGTGAGATAACAAATTTGATGAATTTTGATGATTATGAAATTGATTCTGGAAATGTTGTGAATGGGCACCTCCATTAGCATATTGCTGCTGTTGCATCTGATAATGATTATTCTGCTGCGTATGGTGATGATTATGTTGGTGTTGTTGGTGCATTTGATACTGTTGTCTAGACGGCTGGTAACCTGCTCTCAAGGCAGCAGCAGCATCTGCATCTGCTTTGGCACGCATTCTACGAGATCTGTGAGTGGCAGCCATGTTTAGTTAGTGATTGGTGCTGTTGGTATGGTTGGTATAGATACGATGGGTACTAGACAATACTATGAAGGTTTACATACTTATGTTTACTTGTCTCTTATCTTGTTTACTGTTTACACCAATTCACTGAAAATTCCGACATTTTTACTGCGCCACATAATTAACCACCAGCCACTATTGTGGCAAGTATTACCCGGATGGAGATTCTTCCTTTAGTTTATCTTAATCTATTGTTGGTCACCCTTCTAGTTAACCGTTTATTGTATTACATCAAGCAAAAAAAACAACCGAGTTAGAAAAGAAATGAATGTAGGATGCGTTATCTATCGTTGCCCCTCGAGATGTAATCTTGATCAATAATATAGTTAACAGTAAGTATTTTTTTTGTTGCTCTTTCTATTCCTGGAGGCCAGCAGAAGCAGCTGAAAAAAAGCGAACGATTTTTTTCGCTTGAAACCTTTAAATAAATCGACCTTCATCGACCGCAGAGTTTTTTTATAGACCTCATCTTATTAAAATGATTAGTACACGTACACGTTTACACATGGTAATGTAGTGTAAAGAGTAACAAGATGGGCTTGATTTGGTTTAAAATGCACTGTTATTCTCTTCTAGATCTTTTAAGCACCCCCCTGATTCATTTATATAACCCCATGTATTAAAAGATACAATTAACTGTTAACAATAATATCAATGGCATCGCCTATTTTTATATCACACCCTCCACCAGGGTGTAAGGTCATATCAATATTAAGAGGCTTTCAATTATCAATCATAGGATCCTACAGAGCTTTTAGAAATCCAAATCTATTCAAAAATGAATTCAAGAGGAAAGTTTATCGAGCTGTTATACTATCCATTGAGATGCACATCATCGTGAATATACCTGCATTTCTGTTATATTTGCTCATACTAATTGGTGCCTCAAGTGTTGGAGTGGCAGAGGAAGATATTTATCAGATATCTTCCTATCTCGCTTTCTTCCAAAACTATCTACTAGACGTTATCCCATTGTTAATCATGTCTTTGAGATTTTTGACCAGTCAATTGGATTACATTTTTTTTAAATCAATGTCTTTTTCGGATCAGATCCAGATGTTGAATCGTCCAACTTCTAACAAAGGATATTTTACACCTTTGCGATCATGGAAATTGCCGACCACTAACAATGAACTCAATGCCAACACGGAAAGTCTATTACCATCTTTACCATCTTCTGATGAAAACGGTCTCTCTACGAATATCCAAAAGCTAATCATGTTTATCAAGTCCGGTGTACGTGAAAGGGAGGGCCCAAAAAATCAACTAAAAGAATTTTTTAGTTTTCTGAAATTTTATATAGCTCAAAGAACAATCATTATAGTGTTATATATGTTATCAATGTTCCTATCTTTGGGTGATTTTATTATACCAATAGCTATATTCCAATATATAAAAGGTTCAATAGGTGTTTTTTATGCCCTTTTAGTTTCCGTGTTTTCTTTTGTTATCCCTCTTGATAAATCATTTTTTCTTTTGAATCTTATCATTGGAACCAAAACGTTAGCAATGTCTCTATTAGTGCCATATTTCGACAAGCTGCCATTCTCTGAAAAGCAAAAAGAAACATGGTATAGATCCAGATCTGGTGTCTTGTTTGGATTCACTTTAGGATTATACTTGGTTATACGCATCCCTGTTGTTGGATTGTTGAGTTTTGGTTTTGCTGAAGGTGCTATGGGTTATTTAATAACCAAAATCACCGATCCGTTACCAGTTGACACTGATGGAAACATTAACCATTTTGACCTGGAACTTTGGATAGAGAACCAATGCTTTTGGAATAAAGATTACTTTGAGGAAATTGAAAGAGTGTTTGCTACCTCAGATGGGATTTTTTGCATACCTGAAGGATTTGAAACAAAAATCAGGGCTTGTAAATAACTATTACATTTTCTTTGCTTCCCTCTCATCCTTTCCCATTTTGCATTTTTTCCCTTTAGACTTTACAAGCATATATACAATTATTAGGAATTACGAACAGTTTATTTATCCAAAACTAACACCTTCTTTAATAGACAAGTTAGATACTATTTTTCCCAGTTGAACAATATTTTTACAATCGTAAAGAAGTATCTCAGCAAGACAAATGTCATTTATCCGTTAACTATACAGATCTGAGCTTTGGAACCAAAGTGCAATCGGTACACGTTTCAGTATTTTATCATTTGGCAATTAATATTTTGGACTAAAGTTCTTGCTCATATTGATATCTCAATTTTGAGGATGTATATTTCCATTCTTGTTTATACATAATCAAATAAAACTAATAATTTAACTAGTACTTTTTGAAACGGCCATGCCATTATAATAATAATAATAATAATCTCTATTATTATTATTCAATAATTATACGATATTCTTATTTAATAAAGTTAATTTTCATTTCCTCTATATAATTTGTTCTTATAATGCTCATTATATAATTATTTTAATATTGTTTGGATAGTCAGATATGATGGGGTAGATAACAAAGCTTTTTTGAAATAACTATCAAAAGAGCTGATAAGTAAGTTTCAGTTGGGTATGTCATTAACTGATGTCTGCTTCAATAGAATCTGGTTGGTTCATGATAGACTTCGTGGTAGCAAAAAGGAGCAAAACGTTGCTAATTGTTAACATCAGCTCACCAAGAAAAGACAAAGGAATGTATCAGGTGTATTGAAATTCAAGCTATCAGCACCATTTCTAAACTTTGATGATTTTAGAACAGATTCAAGAAATCCCTTTTTCCTCACATTATTTGAGATGTTTGAGTATGTTCATATTATTGTTGTTCGGATTAGCAACTTTAGGTAATTCATGACTATTTTCCAAGAAATCTTTGATTAAAAGTTTTCATACTGATACAAGCTTACTATTACAGAATCAAGATAAAAAGCACTCTCAAGAAATTACCCTGGAAACGCAGCTAGTGTGACTTTTGAAGCAACAGCTCATATACTATTCGACTAGTGTATAGTGTATATGACCCAACATCTTTGACGGTAGATGAGCCTCTTTATAAAATGAATAAGAAGTTATAAATTCTAACCAAGGAAAGAGGCTTTCTTTTTTCAATAATTCTATTTGCTTAAACGAATATAACGGCAACATGTTAATACACTAACAAAGTTGATGAGGAACTCGGCATCAATATCGGCAGAAGTGCTAATTATACTCAAGCACTTGAGCCAGAATTCAAAGACCACCATGCCAAAGCGCAAACGAGCTTCTTTCACATCACCAAACAGAGAGATGATGACCAAAAGTTTTTCAGATCATGCACACTCTTGAATTAAAAGAGGTAAAAGAGGTGTTGAAAAATTGGGCCACATATTAGGCGTTTTCGAAAGGTTAGCGGAATAATAGGGGGTAGTTTTGTTAGAATTAGGTAATCGGGGGATATGCACAATGTAGATTACAATCACATAGGATTGAGGCACACATGATACCTTACTCCTTAATCTAGGCTACTCCTTCGTCTAGACAACTTCACAACTCTTACATGATAAGGTGTTATATATAAGTATAAAACACTGTATTGGTTTCTCTTATGTAGGTTATATATTTGTACTTCCACTTAGGAGAGTAAAGAAAGTATATTCTATTGTTATTATACCCAATCTAATCATAAACAGGTCCCGACAATTTTGGATGGCGTCCGAAAATCGAAAGGCAGGCGTTTGAGGCGTCGGGGCAGCCCGCTGTTTTAATAGAAAAGAATTTTAAATCGGATTTAATTTTCCCCGGCTTATTTAGGCTTGAATATTTAACGGGATGATTCTGTGACTTGAGCGGCGTCAGATTCTTGTGACTTTGATGACATAATTTTGGATTACTTAATGATTAATAAACTGTTATAAAAATCTATATCTAATTCTAAAAGATGGGAAGAAAGATGCTCTCCTCTTTATGAGGAAAAATGTCTGAATAAAGAAATAACTATAGAATTGAATCACCATTTATATACCCATTTCTCAGAATATGTTGGGAGTTTGTATAGACCATTATATGATAATTTGTTGGACAAATTATCAAGAATCTTTCAATAAAAATATGATTCTTGCATCTCTTCTAGTCACTAAACATACTAATTAACAAATCCGATTGGATAGTACATAAACAAAATAATCATTACTCGGTTCGTATCGGTAATTAGGTAATTAGAACTACCCAACAAAATTACATTGATCAATTATAGTATTTCATACTATTAACCGAAGTAGGGTAGTTGAATAGCTTGTTTAAGAAGCTTGAATGGTCGTGTACATCCGACCTAATTATCTGAAATATATATTAGATCCGACATAATTCCACAATAGCGTAAGGGAGATCCTTAGCGGCGGTCATCTAGCTAAACTATGTTATGTGGCTTCATGCATTCAAGTAAAACTTGTGACTAATGGTTCTTTTTTTTTGAGACCATATTGAATTTTGATCTAACCCTAAACCGCTTCCATTAAACCAGTTGATATGTTTAGACCTTGTAAAATGGTAATCAAGGTTATAAAACGGTTATAACAAAACTCACAACAATAATATCATCTTTCTCAAAAGGGTTCGTTTAGATACACTCTTCATTTTTGAAGCTACTTGCCACCGGTGTACATTTGATGGACTAAATATATCAGATATCCCAGATGCAGTTGTATTTTTGGTGATCATTTTTTATATGTGAACGAACTTTGTTAGGCAGCATCACTTTTAATAGCTTTAATAATTCAGATTCCATTTCTTCTATATATTGACTAGTATGACGTTAAACCAATTAAGGTAAAACAGTCTCCTATTCATATTGAATATGAAGCTATGGGTAATTATAACGTTTTATATCTTTGCGAAATATCAAAAATATCTGCAGTCCAACAAACCTAACTCAACAACTATATAGCAACATTGACATCTACTCTTATATCCACAATTCAGCAGAGATATCATGATTAGTTAAAAAAGACGCTATGGTCGCTGATGTATCCTCTGTTAAGCCATATATACCTACGGGCGGAACTAATCTTTCTTTTCTAGCCTGGCGTCAGTCTTAGACTGCAGTAACGAACGGATAATCTTGAACATTTGGTTCCAAGAATACCAAAATACAAATGGAATAACAACATTGAAAATTGTAGCAGCATACATACCGTTTGTTGCTTCAAAATAATAAATTGCAGCAGGATTATTCAATGTAGGGAGCGGAAATAGGAATGAGAATATGTATGAGAATATGAATGAGAACATGGCTAGATGGTGGACGTCTCGAAATATTCGGTAGAAAGTGATAAAATATCAAATACCAATTAAAACCAAAATTAAGATCAAGAAATATGGAAAAGAAATTCGGTGATTTGAATAGACACATTGGTTGTTTTCTGCAATGCATAGGGGCGAGTAAATGGAGGCCAAAAAGGCATCTCGGGTTGTCGGTCATATGCGTTTTTGTTAGAGATTGGGCGGCTCTGCATTCAACCTTTTAACTGGCATTTTTTTATTTGTTAGAAAATATTTTTTACTGTATATATATTAGGTTTTAAGTGATTAACGTGACTTGGTTTGAAGACAATAAAGCAAAACAATAGCTTGCGAGAATTCAAATTTGGAGAAAGGAAATAGCCTCGAAAACTGTCAGGTTTAAACCTTTTTACGCAGGGTATTTTGTAATACTAATATTATGCAAGTTTTATTAAATATAAAGAAAGTCTTATACAATTATATAGTTATGTAAAAAAGAGATAGAAGTATATCTTTCTTTATGATATTTGTGAACATAAAAGAAGATCTGTTTTGTGGAAGAGTAAATATTTCAGACTCATGTTTGTTCTAGAATATAGTAAAGTTCTAGAAAGTATGAAACAAGTTTGAAGGGTTTCAAGTAATTATGATTTAACTTTGTATTAGTTTATTTACGTAAGAATCCCGATATTCCTGACAGAAACGATTAATTGGCTCTAGGAAGAAAGTAGGTCATAGTTAACTGCCTTGTTACCCTCACCAACAAATCTTGTGCATGTTCTATCAGATTTTCCATTGTTATGCTGACAAAAAAGCTTATATTCTTGAGTAATCCGAGTAATCCTGGAAACAATAGCTTGTTTACCTTGAGTTTGACACGTCATATATTAGGCTTTTGCGACATCTCAAAACAACAATGTAATTGATATATGGTGATGGAGGCTTTTCTGTTCCCCTGATTTGGAATTGTCTTGGCGGCGATAGAAGGGCAGGGATGCAGCACAGCCATTTAGGAAGCGCCGCACAAACAAACAATATGAAAACATTTTCGGAAGAAATAAACGAACTGATTCAAAAACTTGACATAACTTATCTCTACTCGTTTCACATCAGCATAAGCAGGACTTGAAAACCAAAACCAAACATTTTATATATATAAACAATTATATCAGAAATAATTATCAACTTCAAACAGTAGGAAAATCTGCAGACCAACATAGTGGGTAAGTAGCTTGATGGTATGCATTCTTGTTTCTCTGTATAAACAGAGTAAAAAATAATATTCAAAATAAAAAGAAAGAAAAATTTCTTGTAGAGGTTAACATTGCAAGATTCTCCATGCCATTGTGTTTTTTGGCGGGAGTATTATAGCTAATCATTACTATACTAATAATAGATGCTGATTAAAATGCCATTCTATTCTTTCAAATGGACGTAGTGTGAACGTGAATTGTGACATCCACTGAGGGAAATCCGTAACAAAAACCTATTATTAAGTTGGCTTCAGGTGGTCTTATTTGAAAGTACTTATAATGCTGGTTTTGTTCAAGTTCTTTATTCACGTACTTTCGAGCAATCTGCAACTATTGTCTATTAATCTGATTTATTCTTTTATAGATCACGATAAAAAAAAGCCGGATCCCAGAACCGAGTAGCCGTCTGTGAGACCATGGTTTACCTCTTAAGGCATTGTAATTAGATTTTTGAAATCTCTCACTACTTCGTTGTGACTGTTTATAATTCTTCTTAACGAGTATTTAAAGCAATACAAATGCTCCAATGGGCTTTGATTTTTGAAAAGATTTGGCTTTTCTTTAATTACTTCAAAATATTTATAAATTGGGGATGACTGCTGTGTATATGTTCCACTAGAAGGTATGAAAAAAAGTATTAATTAATTAAATTAATAAAAAATAAAAAAGAATGTTAGATTATCAATATTAATAATAATAACAATAATATACAGTAGTTTAGTAACATTACAACAAAGGGATTTAAAAGTAATAATAGCATATAGTTCAATAAGTCATTTAGGCGCAATAATTAAACATCCAATTATAGGTTCTATTACGGCAATATCTGTTTTATTATCCCCTTGTCATCAAATGAAATTAACTAATGAATTAAATAAATATATAATATTATTTTATAATAATGGTAATTATAATAATGGTAAATATAATAATGGTAAATATAATAATTGAATAGGTTAAAATGAATACTTGTGGCTTATGTAATCTGAGTTCAAATTTCAAATTTTATTTAACCATGCCAGTCGATGGGATCTGGATGCATCTGATCTGCGGACTTGATGCACAAACCACAAGTATTAGTCACTTGATAGGACTCCAACAGCTGCAATTTTTTACGAATTCAACCACTATTATTCAAGTTTTCAAAAACTATGGCTTTATTAGTACGAACTTCGATGAGAATTTGTATATAAATAGTACACATTCCTCGTTCAATTACTACTGTTGTTGCTTGTAGCTGAAACCCATCATGCAGGTTTCTATTTCTCCTCTTTGAACAAAAAGCAGGTCTTATCAATATCTTTTAACTTTTAAGCTACAAATTATTTAACTACAGTAAAGCAATTTGTTGGGCTATCTGAATTTACAACAAAAAAGAACCTTTTAGTTCATCTTTAGATATCTGAACATATTATTACAACTTTGTTATAATAAAGATGCAGATAAGATTCACTTTGATATTAGCATTAGTGCTAAATATCTTAAGAGCAAATGCTATCATCATTTTTGGTGCATCCAATTCATTCCAAGAAGTTCAAGGTTGTTCTGGTTTCAATGCTTTGTCTCCTGGTATAAATGTCAAAGCTTTCGATTACTCTTTTTTAAATCAACTTTTATATAACTTTGAAGGTGTCTATTACACTGGTTATGGCAGTGCTGCCACTGCAACTGGATTTGCCAATGAATTTGGTTATACTCTCAGAACGACTTTTTTGAACAATCCTATTTCAACATCTGCTCTTGATATGGAATTCAAATATACCGACACTATCTTAGAATTTACAGGTTACTTTTATGCGCCAACCTCTGGTGTTTACTACTTTACAATCCCTAGCACAAATCAGGCTTCCTTAGTCTACTTAGGTACTTCTTCATTAATGGGTTGTTGTGACTCTGCAGATTTATCTACTGGTACTTTTTCTGGTCGATATGACTACTTATTAGGTGTTGTTTCCACTGGTTTAGAATGGACTGTAAGTGCTTTATCTTGTGATGCTTCTCTGAATCGTTCGTTTTTTCAACTTGGATAAAATTATAAAAATATATACTAACAAGCAATTTTTAATATCATTTAGTCTGCTTCTGTCTTAACATGGTTAGACGAGGGTTACTACCCTCTAAGAGCTGTTACTACCAACAATTATGGTGATGCTGTCTTCAGTTTACTTGTTGAAACTCCTGAAAGTGATATCATTGAAGATGCAGGTAACTATATGTACATTCTGGACGATAACTCAGAATGTGGT